>JAQIVZ010000837.1:0-48184 GCA_034700945.1 Arrhopalites spinosus | reverse complement strand
ACCATTTTTGGTTTCAGAAATTATTTTTTTTAAAACCCTTAAAATTGTTTTCAAAACTTCAAATTTTTTATGGAGACACCTAACAAGTTCTAGTATAACATACTAAAATATCCTGGTGATCGGATTACAACGAACGGAGCTAAAAAATCATAATCATTACTTTTTGATCTCCCTACGTATATACAGATTTCTATCTCATCCCTCAATCACAACCAGTCATTCGAAATAATAATAACCATTTTCACAAATCTTACACAGTTATTATACGTTGTATAGTATACGTAACGATTGTCAGTAAAGGTTCAAAAACTTGTGTTGAATAACTGTCATGAAAATCCTAAAGAATTATAAAACAAATAGTAATCAAAGTTTGGATTATAAATTCATATTTTATGTCATGTACTCTGCAGACATTTTGTACGTGTAAAACTGTAGAATAATAGCAAGACAACAAAAACACAATTTTTTGTCTTGACATACTATAATTTCTTCTATAAATTAACATTTCTAACCACAATATCGATCTTGTAGTTATACATGTATGTGTATAAATTCCATAAAAATTCTCAAAGTATACATCCTCCATATTGATTTTAAATGACGTCTGCATGGTCTTTGTCTAATATTATTATAGGTTGGTTTTTCAAAATAATACTAACAAAACAATGACAACACATACATATATTATATACACACACTACACACACCATTAAAAAAAAGTTGCTCATTTATGCGACCTCAAACCTTTCTTACACTTTTAGATGTGTATCACAATGGATGCGTAAAAGCCATGTTCTTTTTAGATTCTTACTTCATGTATACTTGAACTATACCTTCGAGAGAAAGAAAAAAATTTGTGAACATATTTTACATCATGTCATCATATTCCACTGAAATTTTTTTTTCTCCTTTTAAATAATTTATGTAGTACATTACATACAACAACAACATAACAAGTGTTGACGAGTCTCTTTTAGTTAAAATTTTAGTCTTTAAAGATTCCATTAAAAATAACTGAAATGTAATACTCTATTCCACACACATTAAAAATGACAAAGAGAAAAAGATTTCTTTACTCTGGTCTTGGCGTTAACTTCAAAAAAATGTACCATAATAATGATTTGACTTTGAGCAACAATGACCGTTTGATGTTCTCATGTAATATATTGACTCTCGTATTAAATAAGTCAAGAGGCTGTACAAACCTTAAAATTGACTTTATTTAAGAGCATCAAAGAAAAAACTAAATGTTAGTCGTTCTCATGAAATGACATTTATTGATTTTATGGGTTCAAGGCCAAACTTGTACGAAAAAAGATTTTGTAATACACCTATCAACAGATTTGAGCTATAAATACAAAAATTTTTTCTGTTGTTCCATCAAAGCTTCACCGCTTTACCTACAACTCACAATATAAAAGAAGGTGGTCTTAAAAAATATTACATCAAATTGAACGGAATCAAATCGCATGTGAAGAAAATATATTAAGTCACTTTTTTCCCTTTTGTCCATCATCATAAAAACTCAATGGACAAAAAATGTCATGGCCTTTCTTTCACACGAGGCAATAAATGAGCTTAACCTAAAATATAATACTGAATATCAAGAGAAAAAAATTTTGTAGCCATTTTTACCAAAGAAAACAAAAAAAAAGGCACACACATGAAAAATATGAGGAAATAATATTCAAAAAAATGATGATAATAGTTTTTCTTTCTATATATCATTGAATGAATGACGAGCAGGGGGGTGGTGGTGAAGGGGCTACGAGTAAGAGAGTAATCATCTGTATGAGCTACTTTTTCTATTTTAATAAAATCTCATCTGTACACATGTACTTACTAAAAGAAAATATAAAATATATTTAACAACTCAAGAAATTAAAACGACGTGTAGAATTGGAATTCAAAGAATAATCTTAATATTTTATCTGTACTGTGAATGATTTAAGTAGAGTTGAGATCATGTAAAGTTTTTTGTTGTTGTAAATTTCAACCCATGGTACAATATGACTTTAAATTTGGTTTGATTAAAAATAATTGCATCTCAATTGATTCTCATGTGATGACAGGAAGGAGATTATGCCTACACCCAAGTTTTATATACCAGACTAGTTTTAAAACATTAAGAATTTATCGATTGCAATGCAATGAGACGAAACTGAGAACAAATTACACGTCCAAGTTGAAAATCTATTTTATCTCGACTCAAGGCGACAAAATCAATAGGGTTCCCCATTTTCTTTTGTCTCTCTGTATATCTATAATATTATATGTGTATATAATGTAGTATGTGTGTGTGTGCAGCAAAACGATCTACTTGCCACATTTAACATAACGGATCGATACAGAACCTGAAAATAATAATTATTAATATCTTAATGGAAGGAGAATGAAAAATCTAATCTGCTAAGTTTTGTACTCTTCCCCCGCCCCCTCCCTCTCTCTCTCTCTCCTCCCGACAAAAATATTTTCTTTGTGAGCAGTTTTAGTAATTTATTTTCTGTGTTAAAACCCTCGAAAAAAGTTTTTCTACACAAACAGTCAAGAGCCCTACGCGACCCCTAAGATGACTTCCCCCCTCCTTCGCTTTGGTTTACGGTTTATGGGATCTGCTAAATTAGTTTTGCGAAGGAGAAAACCCACGGTGCATTGTGTATGCATTGAACATCATTTTTCATGTGTCTGCGCATACACACTACTGAAAAGCTTGCTAACCCTTTCGCTTGATTATTTCGACGGATACTTTAATTCATACAATTCTTCCTTGATTCCTTTCCACAAATAAAAAACTACACTACTTCCAGTCTTATACTATAATAAATAAGAGAATAATATACGTATCACAAAAGTGACTGATGTTATTTTTAACATTAATCATTTCAAATCATACAAAAAAAACTTGTCATGTCACATTGAAAATCCTCCTAGCTTATCATATGTATATATCATACAATTAAAAATGGCAACGTGTACCATAATCTTTCTAAAAATGTCTTTTCCTTCTTTTCTAAAAAAAACATTTTTAATATGCCATGAAATATTTATTCTTTCCAAAAAAAACATGTCCCCTCGAAAAAATATTTAAATGAACTCAGCACACATTTTTTTCTTATCCAACAAATTTTATCCAATTAAATTATATTCAAAAAAAAGTTTGAGATTAAATATGACAAGATTAGAGTGTTATCATTGGACGCCATTGCGTTACAATAAAAAGTTAAATATATTTACGATGGGTTGCTGCGTCACGATATGAGGGCTTACAATGTGTGTGCTGTATAATCATCCCTGCATGGAATGATAGTTCATGCATTTTCAATGCACTTGCGTTTTCCTTGCGTTTTGTATGAAAGGGAGTATAGGAAGCAGGTACGCACAAATGTGAACATATTGTGCCTCCATTCAGCAAAAGGAGTTTTACGCAAAGCTCCATTATACTGTATTATTCTGAATCAAGTATAGATATACAGAGAGAATGTTAGAGAAGACCTAACCAATCCTTGCATACACAGTTGCACTTTAGCACACATAAAACTGCATATAACTCTCTCTCTCTCTCTCTCATGATATGGTGAATACAAACAAGGGATAACGACGGCTGTGTCCTTATACGCTGTATGAGCATGTTCGCTGTCATATTATACACACTTCACTTTGAATCTTAATGCATACTTGCGTACAGGAAAGAAACATATTTACTCTCAACCATATGTATTCCTATACTGAGCCTTGTATGCACTTGTGTGTGCTTACATACTCCATTCCCTGATCTTCCATTTATCGAATCATCAGAGGATACGATAGGTCGTACCATGACTATCCCAGGGAGATGATATTAGCTTACATTTAATAAAAACTGGAGTGATCCTCATCATGTCTACGATGTACTTAGCTTTAGTTTGGTTGCATTAAATTATTTATTTCTCAAAAGCTTACAAAAAAATCTTTTCAAATGTATTAAAATATAATTGACCTAAAATAAATTAATTTAAACTCCTCATCCTTTCTCAATTTTTTTTACCACTTATCCTCATTACTTTATATTAACTTTATGCACACTCACGACTAGAGGAGCTGGTAAAAAAAATAAAAAGATGTAAAACTGAGATTTAGAATAGTGATTACACAATAAAAATGTAACGTTATATAAAAAAAATCTTACTCTTTTTTGTCAAGCATATTATATTTTATGAAGGGACAGCAGAGATGTGTGTAAATGAATAAAATATATGCATGGCACTGTTTTATTCTCTTGGAGAGAGAGATGGTACGTAAAGAGGAAACATAAATAAAAATAACTTTCCCATTTCCTACTGCGATACATAATGTACGATGCGCTGACACAACTCTTTTTTTTAAACAACTAGAGTCTCTACATCGGACATATTGGTTGTTGATGGTGCCTTAGCTAACATCCACACACCTTTACCCTACTGAGTTGGAGGAAAAGATATCTACCCGAGTAGTAATAATAATAATAAATGAGAGAGAGAGAGAGATACAAAAGAGAGAAAAAAAAGATTTCACATTCTTCTTCATAACTTAAATGGCCGACACAATAAAAAAACATGACATTTTATGTTCCTCCAAACACGACCTGTCTAGCGTTCCAAGTATACTCAGTACAGATATAAAACATTTTTTAGATGAAATATTAAGTTAAAACTAAATAAACATTTTTAAAAATCTTTTCATTTACCTCTCCATGATGTTGATGTCGTCCATCAGGTGTATTTTCAGGCAAGAAATATAATTTCAAACTGCAAAAGGATTCGGCTCTATCCGTCCATAAAAGCTGAATTTCAGCAATGTTGAGTATTGTCGAATCTGGCCAAATTCGAACTGGGAAATGTGAGGAAATGGAGTAGGATCGGCCAGCAATTTTAATTGATTTGAAAAACGAGTAAGATCCATGTTTCCCAAAGCAGCCGAGTAACTGTAAGAGAAAGAGAGACAACATAAATCAATTGAAAATCCAGTAATAATCATCAAATAAAATGCCAAAGAAAAATAATGACATCAAGGGAGAATTACATATTACTGAGAAAAAAAATTCAGGTAAAAAAATGATCAAAAATACATAATTTACATCTTATTCACCACACAGTAAGATTATCATGTTGTGGTTTTCAAAATAAATTTACATGAAATATAAATCTATACCTACCTGATTATATATTAATAGCTATACCCACCAAAAAAAATATACCGCTACGAATATTTCACCATTACATTAACCCTACCTTAATAGAACAGCAGTTAAAACAATTACTATTTTAATGTATTGTTAAATCATTCATTGAAACGATTCAAAAGGTATAATACAGCTGTAGAAATTCACACGCTTTTTCACATCAATCTTCAACAACATCACCACCACTCTCTTAACACAAAACTTCTTCTTTTGCTTACTCTTAATACTACAGACATATGTACACTGGTAATCTTTCTTATGTCATGACAGGGTGACTACCCAGCACAGTTGAGACAACTTACATGCACTTTAATTTAATTCCTTTCCTGGATAATATTGATTGTAATAAAATATTATTTTTATATTACTGTATACCACGCAGAAAATTAAATTAAATTGATGTCATGTCATGGACAAAGTCTCGTGGCTCAGAAATAATAAAAATAATGTCTGACGTAATAATTTAATTATTACGAGTAAAATTGTGTCTAAAATATTCAACATTTTTTATTGCATTCTAGCTACGAATGTCATTCATCTCTCTAAAATATTTCTTAATAATTCAATAAAATATTTAATACTATAAAAAAACACCTGCCTACCACATAACATTAACATTACACAATTATTTTTATTTTATTCACATTTTTCCTTATTATTACAGTACATGCTATGAATAAAGGTCATTTATAATGTGTAGGCAATTTGATTTTAAAAAAATAATCATGAAGAAAATAAGGAAAATTCCTTTTGCCCTACAAGTCACAATTAAATAAAAAAAATTGAATTTTGGATGCGCCTTCACAAAGTAAAAAAAGGGCTCTCCCGCTTCTTTCTTCCTTCGACATTTAATACAGAGAGAGAGAGAGAGAGAGGAAGGATGTTGTTTCCCCCTTTCAAAGAATGCCAAAGTTAGTTCATATCTACATATGACCTATTGCATCGTCTACTTGCTCATGCTGTACATGTAACTAAACTCCACTGTGATCTTCCATGTATAGGCCTTTCCAGTCACACAGATACAGAAAATTAAATACCAACCCTACTCCTCCTAATACATAGGTATACACAGAGCCCTATTTTTCTGGATACCCTTAACAATGACTAACCCTAGCTACAACTATCCTACTGTAGCAAACAAGTATGTATTCCACATGTACAAATTTACGGGCATGTACATATACCCTTCAAAATGAATTCCTTATATGTACCCAGTTGGCCGTTGTACCGTCCTCCTCTTGAGTAATGAAAAGTCCAAAAACTCCTACCAAACTAAACTGCCAGAAATAAATGAGCTTGAGAACAAAAAAGAGGATATTGTATATAGTCATTACTATCCTCCCAAGAATTGTATTCAAAACTACATTAACTTAAGACAGTTATATTAACTGCAGTTTAATGAAAACTATACAAGCTTATTATTACTAAATTGCATGGAAAGCATAGACTCTAATGTACGTCATTAATGTAAATTGTGCATTACTTTTTTAGCCCTTTTTTGTCCTCATAAACGTAGCATAGGTTTTTTTTGCTCTCTTATAGCTTGACAATTAATTCAAATTTCATGAAAATGTATACCTCCCACTACACAACTATGGGATAAGGAGATACAAACATGAGTTTTGAAACAATTTATTGATATACTATCTCTTTTAATGTATGTACATTATTGTTTAAATTAAACTCTCAGTTTAAAATAATATTTTTTTTACTCTACATCTTCTTTCAAATGTTCACACATATTATGTGGACACGCTTGAAGTTAATATATTACATGAGACAGCATTTACAAATATAAACACTACAATGCATGTGTATATATATATACACATCCGTCCATCTTAATACAGGAAGTTAAAAGTTTATGTATAAATAACAAAGAGAGAGAGAGAATAATGGGGACAAGGGTAAGGTAAAAAGAGTCCAACGTTACATTTAGTCAGCAATAATTATGACGCATATTTTAATTTTTCAAAAAAAAAATTAATGTCAACCCACAAATGTAGAATAGGTATTAATATTATTTTAATTTTGTATTTAAAAAAATAATTTATAAAATAATATTTAGTTGACAAAATTTTTTTTATGAAATGTACTGTCAACAAAAAAAACAATTCAAAAGAAAAATTATATAACAGTCATTTTACAAGAGTTTACTTATGCGGAAATCTGGTTGAAATATGAAACATGAATGCAAAAGCTTGACATTACAAAACAAGCCTAAAATTAAACACAAGAGAAGATATTCTATAATCATGAGATTTTTAAACAGAGTTTACACATTAAAAGGATGGTTGGGTAGTGAAAACAGTGAGTGAGGGGTACTCGTCATTCTCCTCACGTGTTATATAGTCTTATGTATAATATGTATGAACGAAACTGTTGGGATTCTCAACGATTCCATTCCATCGAAACCAAATGGCTGAGAAAATCCACAAAAAAGTTTTATGGCAACCCCATGTATTTACACATTATGTAAAAATAAGTCTACGGCGGCATACGGCACAAAAAACAAGCAGAACAGTGCGTTTACTATATTTAAAAAAAAGTGTTCAATGATTACATACATACATGAATATGTTATACTAAATTAACACATGCATATGTATGTTCTTGTATTGCATACAATTTAGATTTATTTTCTGCTCAGGAACAAAATCCTGACTAGTGAATTTTTCTGTATATATATAGTACAGTAGCAAAGTACCTACAAATTATCCTGATAATAAATGATATACTAGAAAATATTCGAAAAAAACATTTATCGGCATTCACATGTTACTGAAATGAGAAATTCATGTAACTCAAGACCTTGAACAATTCTTCACAATTCAAATAAAAACGCTTCTATTACTCCAATGTTTTGTGGAGTATTTTTTTTCGTCATATTATTATTATTTCTACCTTTAACTAATCCAACTGTCGTAATACTCATCCCCTAAATGACACTCTTGTATCTTCCTTTTTGTACCTGTACAAATTCTCTAAAAAAACATTATATAGGCGTTGAAGCTACAAGTAAAGGAAAATTAATGTCTACTATTATTATTATTATTTCAGCGGCCATTATTATTATTGTAAACCTGCTTCTAGTTAAAATACAAAAAAGTAGAAAAATAGAGAAACTTTGAAAGGTATTGTTCAAGATATACCTATGTATGCATGTACATGCCTAATATATATATTATATTCAAACACTGTACAGTATAAGCTTGAAAAGAACAAATAAGGAAAGGTGGTCACCAATTTAATGTCCCAACTAGTTAAAGGAGAATTAGTTGATAATTTCTTTTATACTTGACATGGTTGAATCAAACGTTAATAATTTATTTTATACTAAATAAGTTGATGATCATTTTATCATGCATGAGTTCACTCTCACTTTCCAGTAAAACTGTTCAAAAAAATGATGCCTTTGTTAAAATGTATAATCATAACATGAGAGATTGGTCTCATCCTCGAGAACCGTCATGGATGAGATACTATAGCTGATCATTCATTGTCAGCTTAAAACTACCTAAAAAAAACCTTATGCATAAAATTTAACTTGATATACTTAATATATGTCTTCAAATATACAATTCCCTAGCTTTCGAATATAATCAACAATGTAAAAAAATATAAACTTGGAAAATATTACAATCTGTACTAGTCTGTAGTAGCTATATAAATTTAAGCCATGTTAATAGAGTACATTAGGACAGGGCATAGCAAGTGTACACATTTTTTATCAATTTATTCTGGCCATCTTAAACTTAAAACTTGATAATTTGAATGCATCCGTAAGTAAACGCACATACCTATTTACAATATAAAGAGATTAGGCTAGTACGTGTGTACATATATATTAGTATGAGATGAAACAAGTCATACAAGGCCGGTGTAATTTAATAAAGTCATGCAAAAAAAATAAATGTACATTGTATAGTATAATATTAACTACTTTATATCTCAAAGTCTTATGCATAGAGAGAGAGGGTATTTAATCGCGTATAAAAAAACAAGAGTGAAGAAATGATTATATATTTATTCAGGCCAAAAGCCAAGTTGCCAAATTGAAATATATTGGAAAATATTCAACATTTAATAATAATGTTTGTTCCTTTTCCTTGTGTATTTATCGTTAGTCCTGAGTACAGTGTAATACTTTGTTCATTTTAAATAAAAAAAAATTTATGATTGTATCTACAAACAACTATGAACGTATACTTAATTATGCAACATGGTATAAGCTTAGTACTTTAATAAATTGTATCAATAATTTTTTATAGCCTAATCAATCTTTAAATTCTTTTCACCCACCATCACTGTCTAAAGTAGCATGTATGATAAAATAGAGAGAACGACCCTTTTTTTAACTTGAACTCCTTTTGTGAGTGTATTAAAGAGGGGACATGGACGAGCAAGAATATTTCATGTCCATTATTAAAAACACTGACAAAACCTAATGGACGTTCATTTAATATAACCTTTCAAGTTGGGTCTAGTAAAACTGTTTTAAGGGACTCTCCTAGAACCCTTTTTAAATATTAAAATCGACAGGGGTGTTGATTATTTCAACTTTTTAAAATTTGAATGAATGGACTCTTGTTAGAAAAAGGTCACTTGACCATATTATGCTGAAAAGTAAATTAAACACAAAGTTTTTTGAGACCTGGATAGCAACAATCAGCCCCCTTTTCTACCTGCACCCTTAGCAGGTAGAAAACCTTTTTTGAAGGTACTTTTAAGACACCCAGTACACTGTCATGCCTACTCAATAGTCGTCATGTCTTGTCCTAGGCATGAAAAAATACAAGTGGTAAACAGTAGTTTAAAAATGACCGACATGAACAAAAATTTATCTTAAAGTCAGGGTATATGAGTGTCTATATATTATAAGTTTCAAACGTACATACATAGAAGGGGGTACCTTACAAAAGAGTCAATAAACAAGGTCCATGAGTTCAGGCTCAAAGTTTTGAAAAATATTGTTTCGACTTGAATCGAGTCATTGTTGTGATAGTGTAAAGAAGGGGGAGGTAGAGTTGTTTAATTTAAATCTATTTTGGACACACTAAATACTTGCAACTAGTATAAAATATCTTTACCATAAAACTTTTGACACAAAAATACAAATCAACATTCAAGCTTATATTTTGTGTTCATACTTGACATATCGTATGTCTAGACTCTAGGGGAATAATAATATGAGAAATAAAGATAACATTACAATGATTACACGCAAAATATTTGGTTTCCCTTCTTGTCCACATTTCATTATCAAATGGTCAGATGTAATAAAATAATTTATCAAACCTTGAACTTGAATTTTTTTTTGTTTGCTCAAAAAACTAATAAAGCGGTCAACTGCTCAACAAAACGTTTTGAATTAATTTCTTACACAGTCAATACATAGGTACACTACTTTGTGTATTTTTATTGTGAAATGAAAAGAAATGGAAGAATACTTAAAATTTCAAACGCGTATAAATAATTGAGAGAAAAAATTTACCTTCTTATTTACCTGCCTGTAAAAATTTTCATTCCGTTTAGCAATTGAAAAAAAACATAAGCTTGAGACATATGCCCATGATGGACTAGATAATTACTGAGCTTTGCATAAATGATCATGATAGTGGTCCCCTCCCGACTAAAGTTGCTCATCTCAAGTCAAAACGATGTGTTTGCATGATTTAGAAATTCTACCTAAAATACCAATCACACAACTGTCAATCAAAAACAGATTGATGGTATACTATAAACATATTTACATGCATGATACATGAGAAATAATATTACCTACACTCTACAAAATTTCCAACTTTGTCAATCTACTATATATTATAATATTTATAAACCAATTTCATTTTTTTTATTACAAACCCTTTAAACAAGAATTTAATAAATGTATGCTAATATATTCGACAAAATAAATATAAAATTTAATGATAATACTAATAGTATTATCATTTTTTGAGTCACATATTCCCCTTGTTCCTTGTCAAAGGTGTGTCAAAAGTAATAAAATCAATAGATTTGACTGCATCGTGTCTAGCTTTAAAAAAAAAGAGAGAGAAAAAAAACATGCCAAACGATAGACGAAATAGAAGAGTGGATTAATGTATTATGCGCATACTCTTTTTTTGTATATATGTTGGCCCTATGGTATGAATACAAAGCATATTATGAGATGATATTCTTATAAAAACATGTAACTTTTTTTAACAAAAAAAAAATACTTTATACATAGAGCTACATGTATGTAATATTAACTTTTTATAGTTGATTCGTCCAGTATAACGACTATTGATGAACAGTACTACAGCAGCTGCTTTTATCTGTAATAAATCGGCTGTTTGTTCTTTGCCTGTAAACTCAATTATGTTGAGCACGCACTCATAGAAGGATTCCTTGAAATCGAATAATAAAATAAAATAATTATGATTATCAGCATTAACTCTCTCCCCTTTTGATGCCTTTATGCTTTTAGTTTATGTACATAAAACATTAGACAAACTTTTTTTTTAAAAATAAAACTTCATACGACAAACTCGTGGTGGGTTAGCAATTTAAACAAAAAAAAATAGTATACACACGAAAATAATATTGTTATCTGACATTATCCAGAGCATACTAAGGGAAGAGAGTGTGTGTGTATAATTCTGTTTTTCCATATTGATAAAAGCAAATAAAAACTTTGTTGTACAATTTTTAAATGTATACATGTCTCGCAGTGAAGCATAATAATATTATTATCATATAGACAGGATTAACGCTGTGTGTTGTACTTTATCCAACTTAGCTGTTCTATGCAACAAAATGTTACACACACAAAGAATCTTCTCCATGTATCTCTATATATCTCCTGTACAATTCCTTACTTACATGGATACACACACATTTTATATACTTAAATATAATGGAACCTTAGAGATACGACGAGAGGGGCCTGACATTGAGATTGACTTGCATACTAACATTTCATATTGTTGAACCTACAGAAAAAAAAGCCGTGAGGGGGATATAAACTTTTTTTAACCTAGAATGGCAACAAACAACAAACTTGTTGCTACAATATCACCACTAATTTTTTTGTGATTATAATAGAAATTTAACTAAATGACGTTGAGACTATTTAATTTTTTTTTAAAAAAAAAAAGTCCTTTGACAACTAAAGTCATAGTTAAAAAAATACACACCATTACTCTTGTGCTAGATACATGAGAGTAACTTGTTCATAATAATCTACACTTATTTTAAAGAGAATAAACTGACGATGTACATATATTTCTTGAATATATGAGAATATATTATGAATTATGACAAGACAAAAAAAAATTCAACAAGGATGGAAATATTAGATAGCAGATGTTGGCCATTTTTTATATTTTTATGTTGACCAAAGAAATTAGAATCATAATACATTTTGTAGAGGATGAATCATCGAAATAATATCATCGTTTCAACGCAATGTATTGAACAAAAAAAAGGTCACCACTATAAAGGGGAAAAATGAATCTCCAAATAGCGTCAGCATCTCAAGGTCTATCTCTTATATATCTCTAATACGATTACGATGTATAATTTTTTTTTCATCTTATACCTAGTAGTAATATATATTCTAAATGAGCTCAATTATATAGACTGTAACAAATGAAAACTTAATTATACTAGAGTTTTAATTAATCAATTAATTAATGTACCTGGATTTCCTTATTGGACCCCATGAGAATTTGGTTATTATTTTCCAACTTGGTTGTGCGTGACTCCTTCTAAGCTAAACACTTTTACAGTCTCTCAAAAAAATGAGACTATGTCGACTTTTATGTGACAGGATCTGTCAATTTTTTTTTACTTTTGAAAATTTAATATTAAATGTTCTATTTCCTCCTTATGTTGCTCCACAATAAATGATGGTTTTGAAGAAGAAGAAAAAAAAGTTCCACGTTTTACACAATTATTTTTTCCCCTCTAAGGTTTTCAATAAAATATGACTGAAATGTCACGAACACTCTTCACTTGTAGCACTGAGAAAAAATTTGTAACTATCGATTACACTAAAAAAGAATCACTCAAGGTATCCAAAATAATATTCGTTGAAGAAATGAAAATTATAATTTAACAATAATATTCACACTGACAACCAAAGAGTTGAAATGGCAAGAACAAAGAAGAGACACTTGAAAGGGAACAATTTTGTCATTCTTGAATTAAAATTTAAGAGTAGATTCATAATCAAATCAAATAATGTAAGTGTTAAGATTCTCAATTATAGTGCAAAACATACAAGTATATATTTAACCATCAAAATATTGACACCTCCGCCTCCTTCCTTACCGGAATGCTTCCACAACTAATGAAGTTTTCTCTCTCTTGTATTTCACCATCAATCAAAAAAGTTGAAGTTTTAATTTTCTCTCTTGTCTTCCTCAAAAGACTAAACTTGTGTTGCAATATTATTTTAAGAAATTTCACTATTAAACAATAATAATTAATTCCGCGTCTTAATTATTATTACGCCGTAATAAAAATTCCTGTGTAAACTTGCACAAAAAAAAAATTCTACACAGAGAGCGGTTTCCCACTTTTCCAAACACAGAAAAAAGTTGATTTTCCACAAAGTTTTTGTAAAAGTAGTATTATTTATTTTCTTCCAAAATCCAGGCTGTAAGGAAAACTTGGATTTTGATAACTTTTTTTTTGAATTTATTTTTATGTCGTTACTTTTGACCAAAGAAAAAAATGCGTTGACACGCAACTCGAGTGAGAACAGAGCTCTGCTCGCTTCAAGTTTCGCTTTTAGACTGAAGCTCGATCATTTCCATTCCGCCTCCTAAGGGAAACAAAAATCCTAAACTCCCCTCCATCAGAGTTCCTCTGCTACAAACCCAAGAAACAAAATGACGAAAAAAAAATACATTAGGTACAATAAACTTGTTTTCACATTTTTCTACTCGAAAAAATCTCTCAGGATGATTTTATTCTTCATATTAATAAAAAAAGGCAAAAGTGAATATTACTTTATTATTTGACGTGTGTGTGTGTTAGTACAGGAAAATGCCACATGTGTGTGTACATACGAATTTTAGACTCTTTGCCAAACTTAAGCTTTGCATATTTATCTGGCACTACATTATAATATAGCTAATGAGAGATAACGAGGATGAGAGCTAATTTTAATGCTGTTGTGTACGCATATAAACTCAAATGAATTGTTTATTATATTATTATTTTAGAGTCGTAGGAGGAGGAGAAGAGCTCTTTTTTTCAACGGTTGACTTGGAACTTGTATATATATGTACATACGATACATATGATACTGTATGATTCATACTTGATTTTATTATTATCACCACTTGTACAGATACTCTGACGACTCTTGTAAATTATAAAGGATGAAAAAAAAGAAAGAGAAAAAAAAGACTAGCCAAGTATATTATTATTATTGAAAAAAAAAATAATACAAAATGTTACTGTTCCTCTGAGTGAGTCTCTGAGTGTCTTGTACACGATTTAATAGTAACAATCTCTTTTTTTTAATCTCTTTTTTTTATCCTTTCTAACATACAATAACATCTCTCCTCCTCTTCTTCGTCTTTTGCTATATTATTATTATTTAAGACAAAATTTTATTTGACAGAGTTGGGCAACTCTCTTCTGGTAAATTACAATCATGACCGTGAACTGTTGAGATTGAATTTTACATGACGAGTGAGTGAGGTTATGGTGATACCTATACATAGTCCAATTATTTTATTCACAAAAGATGAAGAACGGTATATACATTTAATATGTATATGACTAGTTTTTGCTCTACTTTCATATATTAATAATATATATAATTTAAAGTGTCATATTATTATCACACTACATTCTCCTTAATAATTCATCCTCTATGTTTTATTCATGTTAAATATTTTTTTCCCGTCTCTTTTTTATCAAAATAATAAATAAAAATAATTGTCAAAATTTGTTGAATTCAATTAAATATTTTTATATCATCTTACCACCAAAGAAACCTTTATACAATGCAATGTCGTCTTGTCTTTATTTCACTGACTTGTGAGCTTTGTACCCAAAAAAAAACCATAATTATATTAAGCATTAATGTTATGGGGACATTGAAGTTGCTCCTTGTAATAAAAGGAAGGAATATAAAGGTGGACAAAAAGTAGTAGAGTGGCACCATTGGGACATGAAATAAATGGAAGCTGCAAAATTCGAAATTGTCGCAGCAAGAGAAAATACAAAAGACGACCATCCATATATATTGTGTATACTTTACTTGAATAGAGTGTGGATATTGAGGGGAAAAGCAAATATATATAGTGGAATAATGAAATAAAATAAAACATGATGAGAGAGACAGAGAGAATCCAAGGAATGGCAAGAGTATAAACTATATATATATATATATATACTACCCAATTTTTTCCCTGCTGCAGTCTCAATCACATCCCAATCACTCTTTCCCCCTCGCCGAAATTTCATCTCTTCTCCTCATCTCTCTGTCTGGGTTCATAGCAGACAAAGAGAGAGAGAGAGAGACTTTTCCTCTCTTTTTTTGAGTTGGATTTTTGGACCCATCCAAAACACACACAAAAATTCACTGTCCTATACCAAATCTTGCGAATAAAAAAGATGGGGTCCAAACTGCAACGACAAGACAATGACAACAAATACACACACTGAAGAAAACAGAGATCAAGGGCCGGAAGGAAATAAGGAAAAAAAAGTGGAACTGATTCTTTCTCAAACTGTACATAAATATAAGAAATGTACGGAGACAAGAGTAGAATCAACCAAGTTAATATATTATATTACGGCTATATAACACCCATAGAAAGAAATGAAGGTATTGTACATATATGTACATGTGTTTATTTTTGTTTTTTTTCCTTGTCCTTTATTTTTTCATATCAGACAAAATATATCATTCATCTTAGAGAACAAACGATTGCAAAACAAGAATGAATTGCTTTTTTTTGTGTTGCTAAAATGAAATATTACAGAAATTTTTAATACCCAAAAAAGAAAAGTACAATTTATAAAAAGAGAGACATGAAATAAAATGAAATAAACGAATTTTTTTGTAATATGTAACCTCTGGTGACTTCGACGGAGGAAGATAAAGGAGAAATAAAAAATACTTAAAAGCATGGCATGCGTAAACAGCATGCCAAAGTAATATTAAAAAAGTATACAATAAAAGAAAAGTCGATTTTAAAAACATGTACATAGTATAAATTATGAATATACTTAATATGCGGGCTGTACCACTATCCACTTACTTTTTATAGTTTTATCATGAAAATATTCTAGGTTACATAGTTCCCCATAAGGCGCGTAATATTGATGGTCTTTATAGTCGAAATACGATTATTATCTTACTTATATTTTCAAAGGTAGTTTAGATTGGACTACAAGTAGTCTAATAAAATGAAAAATATACAATCGATTATTCATTTTAAATATTATGTAGATAGATACCTACTAATACTTAGTCATTTTCATGTGCCTTCTTTTTGGGGGGGATTTTGCTCTCTCTCTCTCTCTCTCTTTGCATATGGAAATATGAAAAATCAATTATTTTAATTTAGACAATAAAATGTTCTTACATTTTAATTTTTTTAGATAACAAAAACTCCAAGAATAATTACATTTTTTTAGAACAAGAACCAATTTTATCCTAGATTAATGCACCTTCTTTAATTTTGGGTCACTTTTGTGAGTCACAAAATTGTCTTTGAATTTACTCCTTCGTGTCAATGCCATGGTTTTCATCTACTTGACATCTGAAAGGGTCTCCCACTCATATGAGTATCTCTCTCTCCAATACAATTTTGGCATCAAGTATAGGTACTTTTAGTTCCCCCTTCTCCATATGAATAAAAATGTCAAAATATGAATACCAGCTCAATCATTCCAACAGTATAAATTTCACAAGAAACAAGGAATTTATGTGAAATTAACATTAAAATTTTAAACGTCAAAAATTGACACCAAAAAAATGTTAATTATTTTAAAGAGTCACATTCCAGAACACCCAACATGTAGAAATATGTATATCAAACTTAATAGCAATCAAATCTATAGATTTTTTACAACGTGTGTATAAATTATGTCTCTTTTTCCTATGCAAAAGCCCCATTCCCTTTTTCTTTAGAATTTGTGGATTATTACAGGAGCAAGAAATATCAAAAATAGTTAGCTGAGATAGAATACATGATGATAAAATATCGTTTTAGGATATTACATGTGTCTCGAAAAAAAATATATGGAAATGAGGACTGTCTACATTTATAATTTTGTCATGTGTGTGTTTTTGACTCTATGTACCTACTCCCCTTGCATCTTTATTTAAAGACAAAATATTTCTAGAATAATTGCATCACGTTATAAAATGATATTATAAAATGAGTGTAGAGGTCATAAATCAGTCAACATGTAATGTCCAAAGAAATGTGAATTTTGATATTGAATGCTAAAGGTCAATTGGTAAAAGCTCAGTCATACAAAGTTTGTGGTCAATCAAAAGTACACACAAATGCATAATATAAATACATGTAGACACAAAACATGGCCAATAAAAGAATGAAAGTTTTTGCGTGTCTATTAATATCTTTCCCAAAGTATAAAAACCAATTATGAATATAACATCTGTTCTATTAAACTATTTACTGTGTGTACTGAAGAACCCACAGAATGAATAATATCCAACTCTTACTCTCCATTTAATCCATATTTCATTTTGCTAATAGCTATATCATATAAATATACAAAGATATATTTATGGTTTTACATTACAAATAATATTCAAGAATGAAAAGTCTCTCTGTGTCATTGAGGCTCAAGTACTAGTCTCCACGGATTAGTCACAAAGCACAAAATATAATTGAGTTGATATAATAATATAATTACAAAATAAAATATAATTACATTGGCATATATGTGGATTATCAAGTTATAAAAATATATTTAAAATTTAACGTTTGAATTTTACCATAACTAACTTATGTTACACTTAATTTTATTTCATTTATATGTAGTCTCGCTCATATAAATGTAGCTAGGTACCTAATAGGCCTACAACTGCACTGTTTAGAGAATAGTAAATTATTATTAGTAATTAAACATGTGAAAAAATAAGAAATAATTTCAATTAATTTAAAAGTCGTGTAAAAAAACTATTCTTATATTTTATGAGCCAGACTAATAACATATAAACTGCCAAGTGTAGTCAAGTTAAAGGGACGAATTAAAATCACATAATATATTGTTATGTAATACACATCACCATCCCCCATTTTTACATAAAGAGGAAAGAACATTAAAAAATGGCTGAATAAACTCTCACTATTGCGTGCTGATAAATACATAAGACCGACTCGGTATAAAAAAAGACAAAAAAAAATATTTCTCATATGTTTAAACTACTTATAAATATATACAGATACGTATTATAATATTATACGTACATTAAATAATAAAATCTGAAATAGAAATGCATACGGAAAGAAAGGTAAGTGTAAATGGTGGTAAAATGGTTCATCTCCAATTTTAATGAAAAGCAAAGTGACTGTAGTCCTCCTCCATGTTTTCACTGAAAACAAGTCATGTTGGTTGAAAATATATTTTGGAGATGAACCACTTTGCATCCCACTGATTCTTTTGAAAATATTTTTTTTATAGATGATGGTCTAGGAGGATTATAGTAGGATGTATCCGAGAGAGAGAATAAACAATTTCATGATATTATTATTATATTATGTACACTTTAAACTTGGGACTTTGTCGAAGAAGTAGAAGACTGTACAATCTTTTTACATGTTAAATGAACACCATGACTGGTTTAATTGGATCGAAAACTGTATGCAATATTTATGCATGTAATTTATTTTCAAACGTGTGCGTGTGTGTTTATACCGTTCAAGTTATATAAAAATGGGACGTCACTTTTTCTCTCAGGCTTATACTAAATACTCAACTATTATCATCTTTCCATTATTTCATCAAATTTATATACAGGACTACACAATTATCGTACATAGGAAATTGAAAAAGAAAAAGAAAAAATCAAGATGTCTTCAATTTTTTTTTGTCATGTTGAATAAAATGATTATATGAATTTTGCATAAATTGAAAAAAATTAAGCAAAAAGTCAAAATAATAGGGGTATTCCATAAAAGTTGAATTGAAAAAATTCTTCATGTTATTTTATGGATAATTAAATTCTCTTTCAATTTTGTAGTCACGGATAAGACATTTCTTGTCTGATTGGTATGTATTGTAGAAGCTAATGCTCGTTTAATCGAGGTGACTATGGGGAAAATGTCGAGTGACAGGCTGTCGAACAAGTTTTTTCTTGTTGAAAATATTCGTATCAACTCAATAAAATATACATACTGACAAATACATACCTAAACAATTTTGAGAAAAGGAAATTGGACAATTTTTTATGTGTAAAATACTCTGGAGAATAAAAACGGTTATTAAACCCTATTAATTCTATGACATTCTCTTTTAAATATATAGACTATATTATATAACACCCACGATATTTATTAGTATCAAACAGCCAAAAGGTGACCAATCTTCAAGTCAAAAAAGTGTCATATTATTTTATTCATTGCATGACAATTATTAGTAGCAATTCAATGTACTTGAAGACAATACATTTTCAAATTTTTACCATGTCTCATTATTTTCTGATGACAAAAAACGAAATTCAGCAAGATAATTTAGTCACCCAATATGGATAAATGAGTCATGATTCAGCATGATTGTAAAGGTAAAGAAAATTATTGAAATAAAGCAAACACCATTGAGAGTGGAATTTTCTATATAAAATACATTCAAGCAAGTACTATGGTTGTAAAGAATAATAGCCTAGAAAATTTGGTCGATAAAAAATGGTGACTTTTATTTTTTTTCAACTTAAATTGTGATGTAATAACAAGGATAATATTCATTTAATTTTAGTCAACAGTAAATATACATGTAAAAAGTCAATATAACGTTGGTATTATATTCTATACGAAAAGTACAAAGTTTATTTCAAAGACAATCAATGTTTGTGTACACGCTCATTTAGACATATTGTCGGATTGTTCTTTTGCATGCACAATTCTTGTTTTAACCCGAGAAAAGAATGAAAACAAAAATTAAGGAGTTGACAAGTGGCGGTATACACGCCAGCAGAGAATTAAATTAACGAGAGAGAACTCTCTAAGTTTCTCCTGTCATGTCAATAATGAAACTAATATTTTTTTATCCGTCAAATGACCCACATTACAGGATATATTATATTGTGTCTATATTTATCTAATGGGTTTTTGTACAAAATTTCAATTCAGTTCAATTTTGATACAAACAAAAAAACATATTAATTCATTTTAATAGAGTTCAAAACTTGTATCTCTATTTGGTACAGAAAAAGAATGAGTACAGTAATTATCATGGAATTAGGAATAAAAGCAGAGAAACTTTTTTGTTTTGTCAATGTTTCTATAGACAATGACAACTTTTAGCTTTTATTCATTTGTATCCATACATGACTATATAACTATCTTTGGTTTGTGGAAATTACTGGAAAGTAGATTGGAAAAGTTACATGGTCAACAATTCTCAGAGTCTACATTTAAGCCTCCAGAGAATATTTTTTATACACATAGCAAGAGCTTTTTATTAGAGGAATTAATAAAAAGTGTATTATAGAATTTTCATTTGAATTTATAGAGATTAAATTTTTACTTTTGTAGTTTGCTCATTAAAGCTCATGTCTATTCACAATTTGTACAATTTTGACTGTGTTTCTATGATGCCTATTATGTACATAACAGTACAAAGAATGATTCATATCTTTAATTCAATATGATTAAATAATTACATTGTTATGAGTTTGTGATATTTGTGAGAGAAATAATTCAAAGTGATGCATTAAGAAAATTTCAATGTGAATTAAATTCACTGAATTTGTACTTGTTTTAAATCTAATCAAAGAACAAAGAAAAACTTTTTAATTCTCTTATAAAATAATTTTGTCCATGAGAATTAAAATAATTGCATCAGAACAAAAATTGTTTGAAAGATTCAAACATGGGAAGTAAATATTTGGAAACTAAAATATTAATCTTTTTCACTCTGCGGGCATGTAATTATGTGAAATATTAAATTAATGATGATTCAATGTAAAAATTGTTAGATTATGATTCATTTTCAAGTTTTTCAACTTCTTAGCATTAATTTTTTGACGAAATTATGAACAATACAAAGTTTCTAATCAGTGACTAGTCACTGATCAAATTAGAAATGATTAGAAATAAATTTTTCTCGATTATACTTTTCATAGAGAAAAAGAGCGGCAGTAAAATATTTTAATGATGATCATAAATTTTTTTTAACTATGTTCGTCTAATTTCGTCAACAAAAGACCCTCTCATAGGACTAAATAAGAGTCGACACGGCATAATTTTACGTGTACTGATACATATTTAATATATTGTCATATTGCACAGCTGTGCTCCATTTAATTTTGTAATTTGTTTCAACGAAGGTAAATATTAATGCTATGTTAGCATTTTACAAAGTTTAACTTTAATAGTGTTTTACATCATGTGGCGCTTCACACATATTCGGAAAGTTAAGTAAATTGCAATCAAAAGCGTTTACGTGGAATGTGCTAAGTTATTTTTCTGCCAAAATGCAGTTGAAACTAGACAATAATAGTTGACCAGAAAAATTAATCTAAAGAACATTGTGAGTCGTGTATGATACATCAAGAACTTTCAAGATTTTAGGAAAACGCATGTAAGTTGTACATTTTTTATATTAATCAACATGTAACATTAATTTGTACATCATATGTTTTAGAGGTTATCTCGTTCCTAACTTTGCCCTTCAAATACTTTTTTTTGTGTCCAATTTTGTTTTTGTTTTTTTTCAAAGTAAATTAAAAGTAAAACATTTGATTCTCTGGTATATCTAGCTTGTACGAATAATATAGTCGTTAAATTGTACAACATACAATTTTGACAAATTGTAATTATCAAAGAATTATTGATACATAAGTTACTTTGTACTAATGTCTTATGATACATTGTACACTATATGCATTTGAGTGGAGTTTTCTTGTTGATCTCGTCTTAGAATGTATAACGACGTGCTTTTAATTTGCTGAGCTTAGAGATATTCGGATGATTGACATATTTAATAAATTAATTTCATCTTAGTTTAATTATGCAAAATGGTCAAATTCTTAGGGGTTGATGTAATATTCTACTGTTATAACTGTTCTTGCTCTTCATGAGGACACAAATAATAATTATATTTGTCATACTGATATTCTAAGTTTAATTATTCTTTGTCATTAGTTGTGTAATACAACTTGTGTTGTTATCAAGTTGATAATGAAAGATCTTTGTCAACCAAAGTGAGAATTAAGGTTGTGCCAGGACTTTTAATAAATATTTTGTCAATTTGAGGTACATTGTTTCACTGAGCATTTTGTAGTACTAATTGTGTCTAATCAAAGGCTATTTAATTATTTTCTTATTCTAATTTGGTATAGGAACCCGGTCGGCCAAGATGTTAATTACCGTAATAGTGGAGTCAATGTATCTGGGGCCAGTCTCAGGCTTTACTCAAATTGTTATAGATGATTCAGAGCCTGTTCAATCAATCATAAATCGCTTCTGTGATATAAAAGTAAGTGTTCTCTCACCGTTTCCCAATGTAGAGTACCCACAAAATTAGATACAACAATAGAATTTTAAAAACTAGACTTTTTATTATAAAAATTTTATGACTCTAAAGACACTAAAGACGTACTATAAATATTTTCATTTAAATATTCAAACTCGATATCTACAATGCAAATCGTGTTCCATTTCTGAGTTGAATCAACAAATGGGCACTTGTAGACTACTGTTGTTGAACAAAACAGATATTCTAAAATTAATTACCTTGAATGTAGGAGTTTATAGAACTTTATTTTAAATGTATTTGAAATGTTTATATGTATATCATCAATGGTTAATGAATACCATTGATGACAATTCTAAAATGATCTTCTCAGCCAGTAGTTTTGGTTGGGATATATCTATATTTAAAAGTAATTTCAACGTCTGAGACTTTGATTAAAAATAATTCCTTTTAAAATGAACCAGTGTGACTTACTTAAGTAATGCATTACGTGAACCAATTACAAAATTTGTATGTAAAATTTTTTTTTGTTAATGTAACTTCACAAAATTAATTTGTTTCTGTCAATGACCGTCATAAAGTTATTTAAAAATAATGATGGCTGACAATACATGTATAAATTGCTCTGTATGACAAAACATGTTCGATTCGATAGACTCAATTGCACTTGCATTACTTCTTAGCACTTATGGTATTGTGCAATTTCTGGTTTCTACTGAAAATAAGCCGATTTATGTTCGTCTTAAATTTCACTGATTTTTCTGGCTCCGTCAGCAGCTGTAATTTTTTTATATGAAGTTACTACCCACACATGACTAAATAAGTCATCTCATCATTTTGAGTGTACCTGTAGTTCAACATTTTTTTTGCATATTTTTTTCAACAAAAAATGAAATCAACTAATGAATTAAATGCTCATTGTTAACGATCCATTGAGTTAACAACTTTACCACTATAAAATCTAGACTCGTGTATACGTCGTGTATAAATCCAAGTATATGTAATATTGAGCTAACTTAACTAAAACGAACTAATACATGTGTATTGTGTATGTATATTTCTTAGAAAGCACCCGTTGATCCTTTCTTTGCCATTATTAATGACTCCAATGTGAATTTTGAGGGATCAAAGAGAATATGTGACTACCAAGTTCAAGATAACGACCACTTAAGACTGGGGCGACGACGTGAGCTTTGAATCATTTTGTTATTTATAAATACAATTACAATTTCTTGATTCTTATTTGTGATTTGTATTATGTAAAAACTAATCTTTTATATTTTAATGTTATATTATTCTCATCATACTTATTATTTTTTGCAGGGGAGCCAGCTACCATGTTCCAATTTGTTAGTTGGTTTCGAGTAGCTGTTTTAGGAGCTTCATTGGGTCTGCTAGGCTTGATTAGCGTCTCATTGGCGTACATTCTTTTACGCCAAGTACCACCTAAGGTAATAACGTAACAGTTCATCAATCTCTTAATGACATGTATGTGTGTGTGTTAATTCAATGGAAGGCTTATGAAAGGTACAAAATTTTACTTATGTGTACTCTATCAAATTTACTTCCATTTAATTACTAAGTGGTGGCTTTTTCTGTAAAGAGTACCTAATACTTTTTAAAGTAGAATCAAACACTTGCTCCTAAAGTTTGTTCATTAGTCAGAAATTCTGGATACAAATACAAAAAGTTTAAAAAATAAGGTAGCATAGAAAGCTATAGAAAATTATCTAAATAATATGTACAGTCCATACTTCATACCAAATTTTAAGTTTCTTTCGTGTTTTTACTTTAACTATATTAAGCATAGTTAAAATATAATACACACGATAAGTAATAAACCTACCAGGAAGGTAGTAGCTTTTCAAACACACATTGTGCTTCCATGAAAATAGGGTAATTAAGTTAAAAATTAAGTCTTTTTATGTAATTAAGATAATAGGTAGTCTCAATAATCGCAAGTTATTTATAATTGTTTCTTAGAAATTTTAAATGACTTTTGTTTTTGTTTTCATTGAAGCCGTTTCAAGTGTATACAAGATTATTTTTATTTTTTTGAGAACATCCGAATAACTTAAAAATTAGAGGTAGTGTACTATTATTCAGTCATTCAATATTTTATTTTGTGAGTACTTATTTATATTCATTTGTTAAATTTTGTTATTATCTTAAAATTGTACAGCTTAAAAAAATTAAGAGCATTCATATAATTTTCATTGTCAGCTCAATTTTTTTGAGAGTATAAAACGGCTGTAAACGGACATGGGCTGAACATTTAAACTTATTTTTATGGTCAGGTTACTCACTTTCAGCGATTATTGATGGTGGTGTGTGTATATTTATATATTAATACATAAATTGAAATGAATTAATAATTTGAGATTTGTAATGACAGCAAGAATAATTTTAAGCTGAAGTCTTAAAGTACTTGGTATCCAACTTGGCTTGAATTAATTTCTGTTCTATCCATGGAACAAACTTTGGAACGTTGACGTAAACCCCAGGAATTGAGTCTTCCCCACAACCAATACCCCAGGCCACTAAATTGTTTTAATCAACATTATAACATAAATTATGAATAATTTTGTAATGTACAAATCAAGGTTTCAAAATCATACCAATTCCGTACTGAACGTAGTATTTAGAATTCGGCAATTGACAAACTAGAGGTGATCCACCATCTCCCTAAAAAATGATACCATATTTATAATAATAAAAACACAGGGACAAGGGACATAAGAAATTAAAGAAAGATTGACAACTTACACGACAAGTATCTCGACCTGCCTCACCCCCAGCACACACAAATGATTTGTCGAGTCTAAAATAAGGACCTAGTCTTGTTCTTCTCAGTGCTGCTTCACAATTATCTCTTGGAACGATTGGAAGATCAAGTCTCTTCAAAATGACTTGATATTTTCCTATACAAAAAATAGACATTTTTAATCTTGTTTTTATCTATTTCGACTCTTCACTATTTATGTGTAATAATCTTATGACAATATCAAACCTTCTTTTTCAAAAGAATCTTTGCCCCAACCAGATGCGACACATCGTTGACCGTCAAAGTTCATGTCTGGTGGAGGTAGACAAACAGTGTCTACATTAGGGGCAAATTTAATGTTCTCATCCAAGAAAAGCAGAGCAATATCCTGTGCATGAATAGATATGTTTAAAAGATTATTTTTAAATTGTGAAATGATCCAAGATTAAAAAATTTAGCTAGAGTTTAAAAAGTTTACATTGTACAAGGCTCCCATGTAATATTCCTCGTGGACAATAATTTTGCTGACAAAGCGATCTTGATGTTGATACAGTTCATCCAAAGTTTGAGTGTCCCACTCTCCTAATCGAACTTTCAACTCTGAGTGATGTTTTCCAAAAACACAATGGGCAGCAGTTCTATCATTAACAAATAAAGGGTTCAGATTTTAAAAAAGTACATGGGATTTGATACAATTAATCATTTTTGTCAGATTCCTCACAGTACAACTCGAGGGTGAATTAGTGATCCTCCACAGACGAATATATTTAGTGGTGGCTTGTCAACTGAAAACATAATAAATTGACTGTAGTATACTTTTAAGGAAAGGCAATAGGTTGATAGAATTTCTGATTTCATTTTGAGACATACCTTGCTGTTCTTGACGCACAATAGCTGCCATCCATGGAAATTCCTAAGTAATAAAAATAATTATATTGAGAATGTCTCTCTCCAGTGGTATTTTAAAGAAAAGTTTTTTTTATACCCCAAATTGAGCTTCACCATCGGAAGCTCCAGTGATTCGAAATCCAACTCCTCCAGTGTTTCTCTGTCCACACACGGAATGGTCTGCAGATGGTGTAGGGATTTTAGGTGGTAGTCCATGACCATCAGTTTTCATTGTCTGCTCATTTCCAGATTACCAGAATCCTTAAATCCGTTTTATTGCAAGAATTGGTATAGAAAGCATTAAAATTGAGAGAATAATTAGATGAAACTTACTTTACAACAAATATCAAAATAGTGACTACATGGAGAAACTTTTGAGTTTCCAAGCCGAATGTCAATGAGTCCCATGACGTCCCCATTGTCAATGACTGTTCCATTGTCAATGTCACACAAAAAATATTTGACACAACTACATGGTTCTTGCTCTTGAATTACATCTCCTGGTTTTGGATTCCGAACATTTACTGTAGGTTTATTGAGATTATTTTGAGGTGGAGAAGCCGGTCTGGATGGTACAGGAGCAACTGCTTGAGGTTTTTGAGGTGGTTTACTTGGTTCGGCTGTTTCCAGATTTTGATTTGAGCCTTGTTCATTGTTTTTTAAAAATTCATTAATTATATCTAAATCCGAGTCATCTTCCCCAGCTATTAAGAATGGACAGGTACCCACGAGGACCAGTAGACAAAAATATTGAAGTTTTTTCTGTAAAATGAAAAGGTATAAAAAATCATGTACATTTTCACATGTAAAGTACCTATTTATAATTTATTGGACTTTCAAGGGCTCAGGGCCTTTGGATTTACCAAGTTGACATTGTGAAGAATTATGAACTACAATTTATTTTGTACTTGGAAGCCTAAGGCTACCAAAAAAACATATTGTCATGTACAGTGTACAATTATGGGAATTTGAAGCGTAAGTTTTTTTGATAGAGTACTATTATAGAGTATTAAATACATAATTAAAAGAGAAACACTACGAAGAGTGAAATATTTTTAATTGTACAAAAAATAATAAGGAAGCCTGGAGAGGTTTACGAGAAAAACGGTTTGTTGGGGAGAAAATCAACTTCAACTACAAAGTCAACATTCACAACAATCTTTTTTCAAGGTCAATTATTATTTTTCTGCAGTTGGATTAAGTGAATTTTAAAAAAATTCCAACATAGAAATTAAGTACTATTATTATAATATATTTTTGTTTAGCTTACCATGATAAAATCAGTTGGGGAAATAACAATTTCTTATAGGTAGTCTTTAGACAAATAATTATTCAAAATTTTAAGGATAGATCATATGGTTATTGTTTGCTCAAAATATTGGAGAACTTTATGAAACTAAATGGTACTAATAGTCTCTTGATTAGTTTTTAAAAATTATTCGCACAATTGTTTCCTCTTTGGTAGGAGTCAATATACGCAATATAAAATAGTTTTAAAAAAACACTCAATTTTATGTGTGTGCCGTGGTCAGTTTTCCCCCTTGTAAATTCTGCTGACTTTGAATAAGAAGAAGCTTGTCACGCTGAACAAGTTGGTAGTAAACTGAAACGGATTATGATAGTGCAAAAGGAAGGCTTCACACACCAAAACTTTGCTACTGGCCTTTTACAAGCTTAATCATGATGATATATAGATTCATATCGGGAGGATAAGACAATGAAGTTGTTAGTTCCTAGCTCGTTACTCTTACTACTCTTACTACCTGTTACTCTCCCCCTCTCTATACTCTCTATACCTGTTTGTCGATATAGTGCAAGAGCGTGTCCAGCAATGGAGTATGTATGATATGACGTGTTTCTTGCTCTTGAGTTTTAGTTTTACTTCCATTTCTTGGAGGATTTTCAAGAGAATTTACTTATAACCTGTTCATTCAATTCGTGTTGTCTTTTTAGTCTTGGGCAGTTACACGGCATGACGTCAGTCTCAACAAATTCAAAGCTTACTTATTTAGACATTTTTCTTTGTCATAAAAAGTAATAATCTAACTTAAAGTTCTTTGTGGGGGTAAGGTTGGCATATAACGTAGCATAGCATACACTTGTGTATCTCTAACTTGCATGTTTTTCTTCTCCAACCTCTTGGACCATTATGAATAGTGTATGTTATAATTCATAGCTTTTGATGGAAGTCTCTTTTTCTACTTTAAGTTGGTATAGAGCGGAACTGAATTTTCCACACTAAAATAACACTGAGTAGTAACTACTCAGTAGTTTAAGGGGAATTCCTATAGTTTCCATTATGATTAATATCTCATTATTCCGTCGTACCAATTGTTACACTCTTTTCATTGGACTCAAGTCCGGCCGTGTATGTATATATGCCAATGTTTGGTATCTTTCCATATTATGATGATTGTGTACCTTGGAATTAGTGTAGACTTTAATTTGCATTTGATAGCCTTGGCTATGTCATCCATAACAATATTAACAATATGTATATTACAGCAATGTTTTTATTTTTTCTACTAATTTTACACGTGTTTTGTTTACATTGTAGAGCCTTTCGTTTCTTGCATGATAGATTTTATCTG
This sequence comes from Arrhopalites spinosus, assembly GCA_034700945.1. Classification (NCBI taxonomy): domain Eukaryota; kingdom Metazoa; phylum Arthropoda; class Collembola; order Symphypleona; family Arrhopalitidae; genus Arrhopalites; species Arrhopalites spinosus. The sequence goes on along the minus strand of JAQIVZ010000837.1, from coordinate 19,059 downwards.
ATTTAAACAAAAATTGAAAACTATTCTAATTAGTCCTTGCATTTGAATTTTACTTGTTATTCCTTTTCTTAGTTATCTTTATTTAATGCTATGCTTTGATTAAGCAGTACAACTTACGACATGAACACTTTGAGTCACTGACAATCTTAGTGATTTTTGGTTATTTTTTTGTCATTGACATTGTACAATAGTGATGGGCATTAAATGTGCACCTCTGGATAAAATTGCTATACTTGTTTATAGATGCGTAAAAAAAAGTATTTCAAAAAATTACCAATTGTATATTTTTTAAACTGTCTTAATATTTATATTAGTAATCTGATTGAATGTTTAAAATTTGTCTATTTTAGTATGGGGTTATCTTTGATGCTGGCTCCACTCACACAGATGCAACAGTGTATCAATGGCCTGGGGAAAAGTATCATAACACGGGACAAATTTTTCAAGTTGCAAACTGTACTATCAATAAACGTAAATGGAGCATTTGTTTACAAATATAATGTTGAAAATTGTTCAATGTTTTGTATAAATAATATGTGGATGTGTTGTTTTATAGAGGGAATTGCAGATATTTCTACAAATAATGTGTCCAATTACCTGTCACATTGTCTATCTGTTGCTGCAAATAGTATTCAGTTAAATGACATTTCTGAGACTAAAGTATTTTTCGGTGCTACGGCTGGAATGCGAATTCTACAGTGAGTAAAATATTTTATTTCCTTTTGTAACTTGCAGGACAAGTGAAAATAAATGTTTCGTTTTTCTTTATCTGTAGAGAAAGAAATGGTAGTGCTGTCGACGACATTCTTTCAGAAGTTCGGCGATCCCTTGCAAGTTCTGGATTTATCTACGATGATGCTAATATTGGTGTGATTTCGGGAGACCGAGAAGGACTGAGCGGATGGATTAGTGTTAATTTTTTGGAAGATACTTTAGAGGTTTGTACACAAAAAAATATTCGATTTAAGGAGTCATTTTACACTTAAATGATAAATGATTTAATAATTGAGTCTTATTTATTTACGTTTAATTTTTAGAGTACTTACAAACCGGAAGAAATGATTATGCCAAATGATTCTGTGAAATCAACGTTGGGATCATTGGATTTGGGTGGTGCGTCTCTTCAAATAGCTGTAGAAATGGAAAATTATGATAATTCAAGTCAGAGCCCGTTTGTTCATGCGGTGTCACTCTTTGATCGAAACTATAGTGTGTACACTCAAAGTTTTCTTTGTTATGGTGAGTGTCGTATAATTCATTTGGATTACTTTCTCCTGACATTCTACTTAACACTCTACACAATTTCCTTCTTTTTTCCTAGGTGTTGTTCAAGCTTTCAACCGTTACCAGGCAATGTTGATCGTGGTAAAAAATGAAACTTTCAATGGGACAGCTTTATAATTTTTGTCTGCAAAATGTTCACATTTTTTTTGCTTTGTAGACACAGGGTCAAGGTGAAAGTCGTAATATATCCAGCCCTTGTGAGCCCTCTGGCTTTTCGTACAAAATCAAAATTTCGGATGTATTTGGTGTTCCTTGTACGTTGTATCCTGACAATATTTTTTCCAATAAAGTGGATGTAAGTACCTAAAGGACCAATTATTTAAAATTCTCTTTAGTTGCAGGGAAATTAAGTATAAAGTGAATTTTTTTTGTCTGATTCACAGAACAACACTGTTTTCACATTTACTGGAACGAATGACATAGCCAGCTGTCAAAGTAATATTACATTTTTGACCAGTATAGAGCTATGTCCACGTTTGGGGTCACCTCATTGTTTAAATGCATCTAGCTTTCCTCCTGATTTGCTCAAAAAGAAATTTATGGTAAGGAAATTTGTTTCAAATAAATTATGATTTTATATTAAAGATATTTGCGGGGACAGATTTATTATATGAAATTTGAATGACAGGCCTATTCAGCTTTTGGGAACGTCATGAAGGACCTTAATATATCCAGCGTGACATCTAAGAATGACTTTGTGAAAAAACTGGATCGTCTTTGTTCTGAATCTTATGATGACCTTATTTTTTATAAGACTACATTTAAAATCTGTACGTTTTTTATTATTTCTATTTTGTAGACAGTAAGTACTGAAGATAGGAAAAACAAATGTTTGTATACAATCCAGTTTTTATTTATTTATTTTATTTTGTTTTCAAAGCTCTGTCGCTTCGACAGATTGAACAGCTTTGTTTTGAAGGCCAGTACGTCAATATTTTATTGACCAAGGTTTTTCAATTCAAGACTGATGAGGATTGGCAGCGATTAGAATTCAGAACTCAAGTAAATTTTTATTTTGTTTTATTTCATTTCTTTAAAACGTTGGTAGTCGACTTGTATTAATATTTCGAATTGTAGGCATCGGGTGTTGGCCTTAGCTGGTCCTTGGGTTATATGTTGAATGAAACGGTGTACATGGAGAATAGTAAATCCATCCCCGAAATGAACGCAACGACATTTGTCATGTTACTGGCTGTGTTTGTGTGAGTATTGAAATTAAAAACAAAATTAACGTGATAAATCTGAACACATGTAAAATTTTACTTCTCTGTTTAGTTTGCTGTTTATGCTGTTCACATTGATGCTATTCCATGCTGTCCGGCTCAACAATATCAAGTCCTATGAAAGGTTAACATATGAAATCTAGTCATAATGCGCTACATCGGGAGATATTCCTGCTTTTACACAAAAATGTAGAGATTAATTGTGTCCGTATTAATCCTAACTCTTTAATTCAGTAAATAATTTACGTGTGTACCACAAAAGTAGATTAATGTGTACAGTGTACACTATAAAAGTATAAACTAACCAAGGCATTTGAAATGCAGTTATCTATATTTCGTGATTTTAATTTTGTTTTAACTACACTTAATTATAATAGAATTTTTAGAACAGAATACATGTTTGTAGGTAACTAATAACGTTAGAATAATCTATTTGTAATAATCATTATTTGTATCTGAAACCTTAGTTATGTATAACAATAGACTCGATTGTTTGAAGATATTTATTGTGAACTCATATTATAGGTCAACATGGAAAAACAATGAGAGCAGTTTGGGAAGAATTTCTTTCATAGAAACATAGGACCAAATTTGCAAGCTATGAACAGTCTACAGATGTAGTCTTATTTAGTATTTATGATTTCAAATATTTCATCTTTGTAACCAATGTATCGCCAATGAGATGAAATGGAAATATTTACAAATTTGATAATTACTTACCATCCAAAAGAGCTTATGTAAACATTGTGGCCTTTACAAAGCTTTTTATACATAAATACTACGTAACCACAGATTAATTATACGAGTGGACAGACAGAAATATTTTAAACCCGCAACTTTCTCTTGAAAAAATGTACTATAGAATCAGAAAAAAATACCTACTGTTATGATTGAGATCACTACGTGAGACCGAAAGACTTTGATCTTGATTCCTTGATGAATGACAAAATTATAGATAGGTACAAGTATTTTTAGTTGTCGTATGGCCAGTATTTAAATTATACATATCAAAATTAGCTAAAACCCAAAGTACATTGTAACGTAAAGTTGCTTATTGGCATCTAATTAGCTCAAATAAAACTGATCTTAATATATGCCTACAAGTGTTCTGTGACTTATCAGTTGCATAGCCGCTGCAATAGTTTCCATGTTATACCTACTTTTAGTTTGTGTTGTAGTCGTAAGTAATTAAGTAATTAATCACATAGTAAGCTTTATTTTATTTTATGTTTACACCGTACTTGACTGCACTAATTATAAAATGCTAGTAGTACCTCTATAATTTAGTCTTTGAGAGTATTATACGTAATTAGTCTAGACCGTATTTATGCTGTCGTTTATTATTCTCAGTACCTATGATATAAAAGTCTAAATAAAAATATATTATCCTTTTTCTATACATCACAGACATTTTTCCACGTATCAAGACAAATCAGCAGAAAGATTAACTTCTATTCATGTGATTTCGAAGCGTTATGATTCTACTGGTTAAGTTAAATACGCAGTGTGTTTTTTTATATGTAAGAAGCATTTTTCTCGACAAAATTTTATTCCGTCCTTTAATTGTTATGATTCAAGATTCTATCTTAATCTAGACGTCTAGTCTTTGTTACTGTAAAGTAACTACAATACGACAAAATTGTATTTATGAGTATTTATTAACCTAAAATGTTCAAACTTTCTTCAACAAATAATATGTAAATTATTCAACAAGCAATAAAGAGAGAATAAATTTCACACTTGTTTAAATACAAAAGTTTACTCCCAAAATTTATATAATTGAAATATTATTACAATGTACACACTCATGAGTGAGCCAATAATAAAATTCCGTAACATAATTGTGATATACGAATTACCATCAAACCACTAATCAATATTAAATACGCCAATACACGTAGAGTATAAAAAAATCATCATACAATAATAAATAGAGTGCAACTTATCGTAATAACTTAAGTCTTAAAGTAAATACTAATCAGTAAAAAAATTTCTATCTATTTTCATTTACCCTTTTTAATTTTTTAGTGTTTTTTTCCAAACTTAAAGAGATAATAATTTATTTTATAATAGATATATGGCTACAAAGCTGTTTATATGTACTTAACTTAACAATAATATTAATACTGAGTAACAAAAACAACTATATAGACAAAAAAACAAGTCTCGCTTAATTTTGCATCAGAGCAACGCTAGTGCCCAGTTTCATGAATTTGTGAGTGACCTCGGGATATCATGTGGCAAAATATACTTGAAATCTTGACATTTTGATGAGAAGTTTTTATAATCAATAAAGTTTTTGCAGAAAAAAGTGTAAATTATAGTTCCTAGGAGGTCACTTACATTACAAATCTATATAGTAGTTTTCTTAATGAAACAAAAAAAAATCATCCAAAAAGCGCATAACATAATTCCTACGCTGTTAAATTTTAGTAGCCTTGACTAAGGTATATCTACTATAATGATTAACTAATGATAAAAAGATTTGACAATGATGAACACAATTTGTAAAATAGCATACTCTGGATACAAAGAATAGATAGTCCTGTATTTTAAACCATAGGTCAAAGGTAAACCTAATTTTCTTCACAGTCTGTGACCATTTTTTTCAATATAAAAAATGAGAAAAATGAGTTTTTATACATAAGCAGATATGTAAGATAGTCATTTGCGTCAAATCAAGTTTTCATGAAATGTATCCTTATTATTATTTAATTAGAAGTTTACTAATTCTACTGTTGACCTTGTGCATTGAGTTATTATACCTGTGATCAATTTACATGTGATGGTAACTTGGTTCTTGATCTAAACATCACATCGCAGGGATCGCACATGAATCCAAATCCTTTTGAAGCGGGTCGTGTCGCACATTCTGATTATTAAAAATATAAACAATAATAAAAAAAATTAGATACGTACTATTAGATAGTATCATTTAATTTATTCCTTGTTAAATTGTACATCATTATATCAATTTACCTTTATGCACCCATTTTTCACAACTTCTACACTCTGAAAGATTCTTGTCGTCAAGCTTTAAATGGACCTTCAAACATGTTGGACAAAATTGACCCTGAAGAAATCAAAATAAAACATTGAATTTAATTAATCAAATGTACTTCTATGAAATAACTTTGCAATTTTTAGATTAATTTTATTCTTTACCTTTTTATACAATTTATGACACGATTGACATAATGAATGCATGAAGAGCCTTGTATTCTTTTCGGCCTTTTTAAACTGTAATGTCCCATACAATGAATATGTTCAGAATAAGTATGTTTTTGCAAATGAAGTTTCAACTTTCTTTTTCATTATATGAACAAAGACTTTTCTTACCTCATGATGCCATTCCGCAAGACGATCGTCAGGCGAAGGTTGGGTTGTTCCACATGAATGACACACTGAACAAACTTGACAATGCCATCGTCCAACGGGAACCTTTCTTAGACCCACACAGTAGATGTGATACCTGCAGCAAAATAAATAAATAAAACCAAAAAAATATGTAAAGACTCTTAGCACATTATTTTTGTCTTTTAAAAAAATCGGTCACTCACCCTCGATCACAAAGGTCACAGAATAGCATTTTATCTTCATCGGCAGGATCATTGCATTCAATGCAATTCTTGCAGTCTGTGCACTGCCAATTATACTTTTTAATAAAAGGGAGCATGTCCACTCTGAATTCCAAGCAAGACGGATGATCTATTGTTAAAAAATCACATAATTCAATACAATGTGAAATTTTACATCGTAAAAAAATAAAAAAATTGACAACTTCATTCATTATTTATACACTCACTTGGAACATCACATTTTGTACAGTGTAATAAAGCTTCGGCTTGACCAAGTTTATTTTTGGTATGATCACCGTCACAGGATTTGCATGTTTTTCGTTCCCCTTCAGCAGGAATCTGTCCATAAGGAGAGAGGCCAGTGAATCGTGGGCCTACAGGTGGTGTGTCTTCAGAAAATTCATCATCCGACGATGCTCTGCAATACAATTTTTCGCGTATGGTCAGTTTTCAAATATTATATTATTATTATATTATACACTGGTATATAATATACATATTATATACCCATTTAAAACTCTTGTCAACAACAAACATGTACTTACGAGTCATCTGAAGAAGAATCTCCAGAAGATGATGAAGAAGACGTCGATGACATACTTTCATCGTCAGATTCATTTTGTAGTTTTTCTAAAGCTTGCTGAGGCATGACAGGACCATAGATGACCGTATTCAGAGGTAAATATTTTAATTCAGCTGGAGTGAAACTGAAAATCAAAATTAAAAATCAATATTTACATCATCAATAAAAAAATATAAATTACTTCACATTAAAGTGAAGTACTATATGTACTAGCAACAGTCGAAAGAGAAAAAAAGACACTTACGCTTTGAAATTGTCACAATATTGGCCTGGTAGTACAGACACAGGATAGTAACCAACTTTTGTTGCTTCAGGAGGTAAAACTCGCATTTTTCCCTTTGGATAGTGTAGAGTAAAAGCTGCATTGAATCACATAAATCACAATGTACACTCAGATATTAGTTTTCACCATCATGTTGTCGACCTCATACCGCAATAATATAATATTGTGCCTTGTACTCACTTTGTAAATCAAAAGAGCATGAGCGTTCATCTTTTCTTTGTCGATTTAAGGCAGCATTCCACTTAGATGCAGATTTGAGGCATCGACGATAATATTCAGCAGTTCTATCTCGCACTGGAGCAACTGCCGGTGTAGGAACCTTATTTCTTACAAGTTCCTTTTCCTTCCTTTCTTCAATCATTTTACTAAATTCTTCATATTTTTCTAGTAACAAATAAGACATATTTAAATTAAGTTTTGTATGCACAATGAAATTGGGAGCAACTTAAACTTTAAAATAAGAACATGTATTTAAAGAAATACAGTCTATGTGTATATAAATAACAAACCTGGAAAATCGTTAAACATGATATCTAGTACATCACTACTACTCAAGGCAGTTAAACCCAAGTCACACTGAGTTTCTGAAACAATCTTCATACTACGAAGAAAATCTCGCTCCTCCATGTCTACTATACGACGTCTCAAGTCGGGGTATTTTCTCTTGAATGATTTAACACCCAAGTACTCTGATGCTTGTTCTTGTAGCATATACATCTCACCATGTTCATCTGTTTGAGGCCAGCGGTATTCAAACAAGGTTTCAGCTGTTACTGGTTTCCTATACAAGTAGAAAATAATCATATTAATATTTTTATATAAAAATTATTAAAAATATATTTGGCTTCCATAATTACACAACACGTATGAAAAAAAACATTACCTGTCTTGGACAAGTAAATCTTTATAGTAATATAATAATAATAACAATAATGAATATGAGATGTGAATATATTTGTAAGATCTGATATGTCAACAAAACACTGGTAGTTGAAACAAAGGACTCTACGCCTGATACCAGTTTGAACAAATATATGGTTTTCACCTGCATGACATTTATGAAGGACACAACAACTGATGAACATGAAAGCGCTGTAGTCGGAGGAACCAACTACACTGGCACAGGAAAACGACCTTGTGAAGGGCAACGGTTTTCACTTGTAGAAGAGTTGATAGTGGGAGTCTCAATTTTCTCTCGTATTTTTTGTGTTGCCTATTATTTTCAATTGAAATTTATTATTCATTTTAATCGTTTTGTTGGAGTAAAGAGTCGGTAAATTTTATTTCATTATTAATTGATTTCTCATCAGTTTTTGTGTAGTGTCAATCATTTTTTGTTGTCAAAAAATATGTTTTGAAAGAGACAATTTGTGACCCTTTGACTCTTTATTTTCAAGTTATGGAAGGTTATGCATCATCTGTTGAGGAGATAATTGACATCTCTGACGATGAGACTCGCGACTACTTGTTACAATCATCATCATCATCAAAGAAGAGAGTCAAGGAGGAAATTGAAGACAGTAAAATCGTAAGAATGTTTCTATTATTATGAATTTTGCAAATTATGGCTAAAATGTCATTTTACAAATTATTTGACTCTTTTTTATGTGCACAAAAACGATTTAAGAGTGAAAGTCCAGGACCAAGTTCGGTGAATGAAGAATTGGACGATTCTTTGTCCGAGGATGATGAGATTTATTTGGATGAAGTCGATGTAGAGGAAGAGAAAATTGACCTCAACTCATGGAAATTGGAGAAAATTGATGAGATTTTAAAAGAAATGTATGCTGAAATTGATAGCAAGGCCAATAAAGTGGCAAAGAGTGTGGTCCTCAAATACCAACAAAGAGTAAGTGTACAACTTAAAAGTTTATGGCCAATTGTTGAATGTCATAAAATTAAATGTTAAATATCATAATTATTTGCATTTTGTTTTTTAAACAGACTGACGAGATCCTTAATGCAACCTTTATTGCTGACGAGATAGTACCTGAAGAATGTGTAAAGGAGGTACATCCTACCAAAAGTGAAGAATACTTGGTGGTTGAAAATCAAGTCAACCAATTGTTTAAGGGTCAATGGAAGTCAGATGCTTCGATCAAATGTCCACAGTGTAAATCTGTTTTTACAGATCGTTGGTTAATGATGCAGCACATCCGGTCTGTTCATCTGAAAGATTCTCCATTTGCATGTACAAAATGTGAACAAGGATTTTCCAGAAAGCAGGCCTGCCTTCAACATGTTAAGAGTAAACATGCAAGTAAGTACACATTCATAGTAGCCAGCTGATTGTTTTATGGACTTTTATGCCACCCTACATACACAAATGACATGCTATTTTTAAATTCCTATTTAGATATGAAATATCCCTGTCAAATCTGCCTCAAGAAATTTGCCTTTAATCCTAAGAGACAAGCACATGAAACGGGAGGTCATATCCTCGAGAATGTCAAGGTTTTCTCCAGTCCAGAGAAAGGATTAATTGAGTTTCGTGATCAAACCCCTGACGATGTCAAAAGTACATGTTTTCACCTAATAATGCAACTATTATATGAATGTATGTATTTACTAAATACATATTAAATGACTATTCAAAATATGCTTTATTTCAGATGAAGATGGTCGAGGAGGAACCTATCAGGTTTTTGCAATGCCTTGGAAAGATGACTCAGGGAAGATTGTTGATGTTTCCATTGCATTAACTTGTTATGGAAATGTTGAGGTTGCTGCAGAACTGTGGTGGAATGGCATCGTTGCCTATGGGACTGGTAAACGAACATCTGATAATTGGACTCACCACTGTTCTGCTCGTAGTCTCTACAATGCAGGATGTAGGGTCAACCCTAAAGAGGCAATCCCTCTCAGTCTCTTTGCCCATGGATTGATTGTAGCTTGTCAACTCAAATGGTGGGTGAGAAAGTATGTGGATGGAATTAGAACATTTGCTACGGCGGAGTCCAAATATTTCCTTCAACCACACTCTGAATATCTGAAGACTCATTTGGCTGATTATATTCCACTATTTGGTCAAAAGAACATCGATCATGTGAAACTGCATGGTGATGAATTCTAAAGTTTTCTAACTGCCTATTCATTTCTAATATTTTCTAAATTTGAATCATCAAATTTAAATTATCTACATATGATAAAGATTGGTACCGTTATTGTCTTACTTATCATTATATGAATTTTTAAGTAAAATAAAAATAAACTAAACGTTTGTATAACGTACCCAGAGACAAGGTCGAGATCTTTGGTAAATTTTTTGACTTTCAAGATTCCAGTTGCGGATGTACTAGTTGAACTCATATTACTCGCACCAACGGATTCTTCATCTTGAACAGCTGTAATGTCTGCTATAAAACAAAAGAAAATAGTTTAATGACAAAGTTTGGATAAATTTTTGTTACAACTCAAACAAGTTATAAACGAACCATTCACAACTGCTGGTGGTTTAATATCGGCACTCATACGAGTTTCTTCCTCAAAAACTTGAACAGGGGGTGCTGTTATTTGAGTTTTGATCTCCTTTGGCTTCTTTGGAGGCTTCTCCTTTTTTTCCTTTGGCTTCTTCAGTTCCGTTTCAGTTTTTTCTTTCTTTTGTTTAGGCTTTTTGGGTTCCAATTGATTCTCGGGTTTTTCTTTCTTTTGTCGTGGTTTTCTTGGCTCTCCTTTTTCACCTTCCTTTTTCACTCGTGGACCTAATAATTTTATATGGTATGACATGTTACATATTACAAAGACCAAAAAAATAATTATTGATGTTGATTATAGTTATTTTATTTTGTTTATATTATTGTACCTCTAGGAGCTCCTCTTGATTTTCGTACTGGAGTGTCAACACTAGAAACTTCATTTCCATCTCCTGGTGAAAGCACTTCACCTTGTTGTAAATTAGGCTCTAATTTAATACCATTAGATATGGCATCAGTGGTTCGAGGAGTTGATCCATCTTCTTGAGATGACTGACTTCCTTCTGTTTTTATGTCTTTACTTTTATTTTTTGAACCAGGAGGACGTCCACGACGACCTGGAATTTTTTGTTTAACTTCAGTTTTCACTCGGTTAACACTCCCACGAGGCCTGCCTCGCTTTTTGATGGGTGACGTTGACACGTCTCCTTCCGGAGTATCTTCGTCAACTACAGGTTTTTGTTTGGTCTCTACAGTCTCAATTGAAAAGCCAACAGTTGAAGAAATTTGATTTGATGATTGGGGTTCATCTTGTTTCCTACGAATTTTTAGTCTTGGAACAATGAGGTCTGGCATAAAAGGTTTTGTTGGTTTTCTCTTCCTCTTGGTCCTTCTTGTATCATCATCCAATTTTTTCTTTGGAGAGGTAGGAGGTCCATCACCAGTCTCAGAAATGACACCTTCATCCCCAATCATAATAGTAATTGTATTATCTCGAGACTGTGAATTATCACTCGTTAGATTTGTACTTTCACTATTGGACTCCTCATCATCGACTTCATCCTCTTCATCCATCTCAACATCATCATCGTCAACTGTATTTGACATTCCACTATTGTTATGATTATTAATTGGAGTTGTGGGTGCATTGTCATCAATAATGTCAATTTCAACCACTTTCTCTTTTACTTGTTTTTCTACTTGTCGTAAAAATTCTGGATGCAGTTGTCGAATAACATTGCTCGTAGCAGCTTTTGATTGTTGTTGTTGTAGTAGTAGTTTTGATGCTGGTATAAGCGCGGGGGGTGGTCTTAAAGGTGAGACTTCTTCACTACTTACATAACTATTACTGTTGGTATTACCTGGGGATGATTCCTCCTCAGCATTTATATCTGAGTATCTTGGAGATGGTTCTGAAGAATTTGTGCCGGATGAACTTGAATTCTCATCTTCCTCGTCGTCATCATCATCGACCGGTGTGGGTTGAGGATGTCGTCTTATTTGTAATTTGATACTTTGTGTTGGATCGGCTGTACTAGACACAAAAGTTGAGGACATTTGACCTGAATTTGATCGAAAAGGTCCAACAGGAGAGTCAGAGGGTTCCTTGACTGAATTGGATTTACTTGCTGGTTGTGTTGAAAATACACGACCAGCTCCAGTTGAAAATTTTGAAACAAGACTAGATCGTAGAAAATTCCTCACAGGTGGTCTTGTTGATGACGATGTTGACCCATAAGCAATTGATTTACTATTATTATGATTGGATGAAGAATTTGACCCCTCCAATCCTTTGACAACAAAAGCCAATTTTTGTAAACTTGATGATGTTGTTGTGGTTGAAGCACCTCCTGAATCAGCTGTACAGGATACTGAGGATACTTGATCCGAAGTTGGTGACTGAAATGTTTCAGAATCCATAATTAAAATTAATAATGAATAGTGTAACCACACTAGAAAAAAAACAAACGGATTTTTTTCTCAATTGAATGCAACCGGGGGGGCAGTACCAAGGATGTTGATGGAAAAATGAGATTAAATGTTATTCTTTTAAACGACTTTAAATGAGTTCTTTCAAAAGCTGGTTAATTTATTGTCATTTCAAAAACTACGTCATGTTATTGTACTGCAAAATTATTTTTTTTGAAGGATAAAAAGCAGCCCAAATAAATTAATCCTCCATTATGTAACAAAGCAAAAAGGCATCATCTTTAGATCATCATTTTTTTCTAATTTTTGGCCGAACAAAAAAAATGAAATAAATAATCATTAGTAAATTATAACAATTACGAACAATTAAAAAAGCCCCTTTGATGCCTAAATTGGTTAAATTTTAACTATTCCGACAATTAAATAAAGTTGAATATTTTGCGGTAACTTTGATCTTCCCGCAGATTTACAATGAACTTGCATGAAATTATTAAAAATTAAAGAGACGAATGATTAAAGTATTAAAAGGGAAGGAGAACATTTTTATTGCAGTTTTCATTAAATGTTTAATATCAGCAGTAATTTCAAGTGTTTGCTCAAGACGTTGGCAGTTAGTGTTCCGGTCGGGATCACTCTTATCGATGTTGTCGGTACAGTTTGAGAAATACTACTTTAAAACTAATCATTTTAAAAACCAAGGCTAAATCATTCTTTAATAAATACAAATTCGCAATTTAATTATTTATTACAATTTTTATAGGTTACATAGCTCGGGTGGATGGTTATTCCATGCAACCGATTTTAAATCCTCAAAGTTCATCTGGTGACTACGTTTTTTTGCATAGCTGGCCAATTGCAACCAATTCATTTGACGAAGTAACCAGGGGGGACATTGTCAGGTTGGTCTCTTATAAATTTTATTTAGCAGAAAGTGACATACGCAATACTTATAATACAATTCTTTTTCTTTAGTCTCATTTCTCCAAGAGATCCTCGTCAAAGGCTAATTAAACGCGTTGTGGGACTTGGGGTAATTATTTTGTGCACAGCATTGTTTACCTCTGTTCTTTTATGAGAAATAAATAGAATTTTATACATTTTCAGGGGGACACAGTTGAAACTGACGGTTACTCCTCAGCGTACGTTCGGATTCCTCAAGGTGTGTACTTGTCGTTCAACTTCAATTCTATTAATATACTTGATTGTCCATTTATGAGAATTTTATAAGAATTTTAACTAGTAAAAGTACTTATGTATTCATTTACTTTTATTGTCGATAGGGCATTGTTGGGTTGAGGGAGACCATCGAGGACATTCATTAGACTCTAATGTTTTTGGTCCTGTAGCAGTAGGACTAATCAAGTGAGTTGTATTTTTTTAAGATCGTAAGTTCGTTACAATTAAGATGTACTTAATAAGTACATGGTTTACCTATACGTTGATATTTCTCTTTCTTATTTTTTATAGATCCAAAGCTAAATGTATAGTTTGGCCTCCTAGTCGATGGCAACTCCTAAAAAATACAGATTCAGCCAAAGATAGATCAACTCTAAATTTGACTATAAAATCTAGGAATAGTAATAGATTAGTTGAAGACGATCCTTCAGACACATTCGGTCGAAAAACTAGAAAAAGAGTTGATAAGTTGCTTTAATCCACGTGTTACCAATCTAGCAATTGATTATAAACTAAGAAGATAGGTCAACGAGTAAATTACAAAGTGAGCCAGAGTGAGTATATTTTTTATAGTATATTATACTCTAAGACTATCAAGGAGAGATTTTCTTTTTTAAAGTTGATGAGTTTTTTAATTCACGATATTTACTACAGAAAAATATAGTTTTGACATCTATAATTTTAGTCATATTTTAATTTAATTTCGTAAACTAATCTGAGGTGTAAGGCAGCTTACAATACAGAAGCAGTATAATTTACTCTTTAATTATTTTTCAACATTTTAAGCACTTTAAAATGAAAACACTCTCACTAGTCGACTGTATAGAGGTGAGTATACAAAAATGGCTGTTTTTAATATTTCACGTATTATTTAAGCTTTTGTTTGCTACCAAGATTTCTTAAATTGTTCACATTCCCTTTGCAGCTCAAATTCTGCGGTAGTGTTCTAAAAAATGCAATTTGTTTTGGAGATTGTGACAACGATGGATACAATGAATTAATTTTGGGCAACTCTGCTGGTGAGTAAAATTTTAAGTACTGACTTGATTATTCGTCAAGTACCACAGAGCATGTATAATATATGTTCTGTGTCAAGTACTTTATAAGAAACAGTTGTATTTAAAAATTTCTTTTGATTTCTAAGGTGAAATTGCCATTTATCGTGATTCCCTTTGTGTGTACAACTCATCCGAATTAGGCACAATTGCTGCAATAGCTGTTGGAGATTTACTAAATATTGGGAAGAATGTGTTGGTGGTCGTCACCATTGAAGGATGGTGTCACATTTTTGATGTTACTGAAACAAGCGGTATTCAAAAACAGGACGACGTTGATGCTCCAGATTGTTGTATGATCTGGCCCTTTCATTCTCAACGTATTCCACCAAATACAAAGACTTTACACTTGGGAGATGTTAATGAAGATGGACTTGTAGAAATGATAGTCGGTCTAACAGATCGAGTCCTTCGAACATATCAGTGGCGAATTGAACTTGAACCTGTGAGTTAATTCATTTGTTGGAAATTTCAATTATATTTAAAATTTTGTTGATGTAAACGTAATA
Source organism: Arrhopalites spinosus (assembly GCA_034700945.1). Taxonomy (NCBI): domain Eukaryota; kingdom Metazoa; phylum Arthropoda; class Collembola; order Symphypleona; family Arrhopalitidae; genus Arrhopalites; species Arrhopalites spinosus. The sequence goes on along the minus strand of JAQIVZ010000837.1, from coordinate 4,026 downwards.
TAATTTTTTAAATATAGGATGAAAAAAATTTGTCAAAGTCAGATGAAAAAGACGATGACACAAAGTCTGAGAGTAGTGAAATTTACGATGGTCGTCTTATAGGTGTTAATAAATGGGAATTTGCTAATCAAATTGGTTCTGTAGCTTTACAAAAGCATGATAAATTCTACTCAATTCTTGTTGGCCAACCTGGAGGCACTGTTTCTCAGATTATTGAACGATCTGGACGAGCGTCTACCACATCTTCTGGCCCTACTAATGAGTCTACGAATACATTATCTGTTACGAATACAAAACCTAACCAAAAAGATCAATCAATGTTAGTAAAGTCTTTCACTAGCTTTTTTACAAGATTAATCTAACATTTACTTACTAGAAATATTTTTCATTTTTTGATACTTTTTCACAGGGTTCGTAATGAATCGCCATCAGAGAATATCACAATCCTATATCATCCCTTAGATGTCAAGCAAATGCAGAATCCAAATATTTCAACTGAAGTAGCAGGAAATATAAAGTCTGCAGATGATGAAGACTGTAATTCTTATGGTGTAGCAACATTGGATGGAACGATAATTATTGCACGGGACAATACTGTAGAAAAGTAATTATTTTATGGCAACATATTTAAGCATATTCATGTGATGTGTACATCAATTTAATGACATTCTCACATTTAATTGTTTCTTTTTTTACTAGGAGTTTTCAAGTGGATAACCAAATTTTGTCAATTTATCAAGGTAAAAAAATATGTCCCTGGCCTAAAGATATACCTAGCTCAAAAAAATAATTTCAAAAGATGTAGCCATTTCATTCAGTTTAAAATGATTTTTTTCTGGTTTTATAAAACAGTAAACGGCAAAATGTTCGCATGTTCATGGAATGGCGACACTTACATGATTGAGCAGTCAAAAGAACCAATTCGATACCATTTTCAAGACAGTGTAGCAGCTTTTCATGCAGGAAAATATGCCTTTTATGGTGATAATTCCACCGAATTAGCTAACAAAAATTGCTTAGCATACGTTACTTTTGAGGAAAAAATATATGTGTACCCTATGGACTCAATGTAATGATAGTATGGTACTTATATAAATACAATATGATGCGAGCATAATATAATTAATATATGTAACAGTTTACCTAATTATTAACCATGAATGAATTGTGAATTTCGAAATAAATAAATCACAATCAATAATCGAACCCTTATTTAAAGTTTTGGCATTAAACGACAACAGTATAAATCGATCATTAATTTATTACTGTCCTCTTTCATCCCATTATGGCGCTCTATACATGTTCTACTTGACTAAATTTTTTTTTACAAACTCTTGGCTTGATTTTCATTAAAAGTTAAATCTGTTTCATCTACTTCATCCTGTAATGATTCTAAAATAGTCTTCAATTTGTTTTGATCATAGTCAACCAGCTGACTTTGAAATGTTGAATCAAATGATGATAAAAATTGAGGTAAGACATCACTAACTGTGAACTGTTTGTCAAGCTCCTTAGAAATTGACGTTATTCCCTTGTCACGTATGCCACATGGAACAATGTGCTTATACCACTTTAAATCTACATTACAATTTAGTGCAAGACCATGTGTGGTAATGTATTGTTTGTGATGGACACCTAAAATGACAAAAAAGTATTTCAGATTAACAAATGACAATAAAAGTTGTATAAATAAATTTTTGTTCGTACCTATTGCACATATTTTATTATTATTGGCCCAAGCACCAGTATGAGAAACATTTGTAGTATCAAGCTCTGCTGGAACACCAAACATTCGACAAGTATGAATGGCTACATGCTCCAATAGAGAAACATATTTTCTTAAAGATAGTCCCCCAAATTTCACTAGGTTGAGAATAGGATAAGCGACTAGTTGTCCAGGTCCATGATATGTCGTCAGTCCTCCTCTATCTGCATGAACCACATCTGCTCCTATTGACTTTAATCCTGTGAATTTAAAATAACAAAGTCGTCATCAAACCCAGATTTTTGCAACCGTATGAAGTTATTGAACATACAATGCAATTAAATAAAATTCAACTGACGTTCAACTTCTTGTGGACTTATGACTTGTCTGAGACCCAATGTATAGACTGCAAAGCAAAAGGCAGCAAAAAAAGTTTAAAATATTCCTATGAATGACCTTTGATAAATATAATAAGTTGAGTGAGTCAAGTTGGAAAATTAAATTTCTTATTATACTTAGGTAGACAAATAGAATGCTTCTAATGTACACTATTTAACAAAGGTCTTACCTGGGTCATGTTCAAGAACAATTAAGATTTGATCAGCATTGTCATTTTCCAAATGTTGTCTTTGGAAATATTTTTGAAGAGCAAGAGCTGGTCTATAAGGAAATCTTCCCAAACTTACCACTTTAATTACGTGTCTTAAACCCATTGTGGTCACGCCACTTAAACAAGTACGCACTAATGGGCCAGAAGACTGCCAGAAGATATTTAATCTCAAGTTGAAAAAGGTCATTGAAAAATTAAAAAAAATAGTTGCACGAAGAATTTGAAAAGCCAAGTGTACCTAGACAAAGTAAAATTTAGGATGACAGAGTGAATGCAAAATAGCAGATTGACATTTCGTGATTCCCGTGTCAACTTTTACTCCAGACTTGATGCCCGAAAATTTTTGGAGTGTGATATTCTTGATGGTCATTAATTTTATGACCAAGAATATGTATCACTCTCAACAACCTTTACGGGAAGGTCGGGAGTAAAAGTTGATACGGGAATCATGAATAGCATCTGGCTAATAAATTTTTTTGACACGTTTTAATGTACAACATGTAATGGCAAACATATAGTAAATAAACTTTATTATTGTGGTTTATGTTCAAAATACAGTTTGACAATTTGATGGAATGTGAAGTGTTTTTAAATTGTTTCTTCCCATATAAGCGAGTAATGTTTTGTAGCACAAATAAGTACATAATAGCCTAGTCATATTATTTATACACTGATCATATAAATTAGAGGACTAGTTACAACTTAAGTATGGAAAGTAGCGGTATAGTAGTAGTCATATATAACTTATATATTATATATTTTTAAATACTGTCAAAGTTCCACTCGGTTGTTTATTGTTGGTATCCAAAGTCGAGAGGACAAAAAAGTATAAGATTATTATGCAGCACTCATTTCTGGCATTTATATTATTAGGATATTGCACCGTACAAAAATTGTAAATTGTTCGTCATCATAATTTTTTATGATTCATTTTAATTTCTCACTTTGCCACTAATTAACTCGTCACACAGGGTGCTTAATTGTGAATTTTCCTTCCCTTTTTGAACCAAATCGTTTTCTAAACTGTCAACCTTCATTTCCGTTTTGCGAAGGAGAGCACGAAGTCGATGTGTCTCATTTTCAGATCTATCTAACCGACCTTCATAGTCTTGATGCATCCTGAAAAAATTGAAATAAACGTTATCACGTTTTTTCAACAAAATCAAAGTTATACTTAGTTAATAAAAATTATGTATTGTTATATGTATAAAAAATTACGCTTCGAGAGTTTCTTGACATTTTTGTTTTAAAGCTTCAATTTTCTTGTCACGGCTGAAAATAAATTAAATAGGCCATTGTCATAAGTATGACATTCCTTAAAACATACAAAATAAAAATCTTTTGACATACTTGTCCAATTTTATCTGCATTTCGTAGTCTCTCTGTTTCATTATGTCTTCATTCTTTCGAAAATTTTCCAGAGTAAGTTTTACACGTTCATATTTCCTATAATAAGTCAAAAGTTACAGATTTACTTAAAATTTAGTACACACAGTATTTTGTTTGTTATCAAAACATTATATCGTTGGCATCTGTTTATCATTTTACTCACCGATGAACGTCTGAAAACGCAGCTTCAACATTTCGACAATCATTCCTTTAAATAAAAAAACAACACATGTTTTTGGTTATTGTATGGTGCGTTTTAAAACTAAAGAGAATAGGTTGAACTGCGTGGTATTTCAAAACAGAACGAGAGAATTTATTGAAA
>JAQIVZ010000836.1:0-48189 GCA_034700945.1 Arrhopalites spinosus | reverse complement strand
AAGGTTTTTAGTCATGTTTCGTAAAAATTAAAACGATCAAAATTATTCGTCTATGATATATGGTGGGGCTTCTCATAAAATTCTTACATTTCAATTGAACAAAATGTGTACATGTTTTTTGTGTGGTATAAAAGTTCACGATATTCATTAGATTTTTGTCCTCTCATCATAATGGTGGTGGGGGTTTGTCTCTATACACACAAAAACTAGGAAATGCTTTTTGTCTAGGTGTTCTTGTATACAACACACAGACACAGACACAAAGAATTCTTCAAACGTAAGTTAATGGCAATATGTTTTTACGCACAAGTTTTTTTTGGTGTACATTTTCTATATGACTGCATATAAAAACGTGTGTGTGTGTATGAAGAGATGCAGTGTATAGTAATGGAGCTGACAATTATACGTCAAGAGCAAGCCAAGCGAGATATACAACGCAACCTACAAAGCATTTATTCTTCCCCGTTCTCGTAATTTTATTGACTTCACAGTCCATAGTATAATATACTCGTACAGTATATTTCATGTATGTGCGGAGAACAACTATCTAGACTGAGAGAGAGAGAGAGAGAGAGAGAAGTCGAATCAATTTTAGGGGAACCATTTAAGAAAAAAATGGTTGCTTTTTTCAAATTAGTAGACAGACATCTTTGCTTTGTGCACGTATGCCTGTGCCTCTAGTAAGTTACAAAAAAAAGTTGCTTTTAACCAAAAATGGTAACATATAACTTGTATAACGAGCTTATTATTAACACTTTGATGCCAAAAAAACCTTTACTAAATAGTTTATGTCCCACCTTTTTTTTTCTTTTGAATTACCTCTCTACTTGTTCCAATGTTTACCTATGGTTTGTATCAACTATAATTGTACCTACTAGTCAATGTATTTATTATTGGGTTCAAAATCCTACGTAAATACACAATACACTAACAGTCTTGTATTATTACGAGAGAGAGAATAACCCGAAAGGATTGTGTGTATGAATATAAACACATAGGTACTTGACATAAAGCAATTCCCCTGTTGTACGTCATTTGTAATGGAGGGAGGAGGAGGAGGGAGGATAATTCAGTATTTAGTGTTATGAGACAGAGTATTGACCCAAGGTGTTTGTAACTGAGTGCCCCTGTCGTCTTTCACCCTTAAAGTCTTACAGATAATAAGAAGGATGACTTGTATTGAGGATTTTTCAATCCCCTCGACCCTCTCTCCTTTACAAAAATGAACAGTGTGAAGTCTTGAGCTTTTGTACACGAGTGTGCATGTGAGGTCGACTTGAGCCTCCTGATATATAATTGATTATAAGTGAGGATGTTTGTGTCATAGAGTGAGGGAGTTAAGGTAACTCTGATGAAGGACTTTCCTCTTCCCTAATCGGATTCAATGTGCCATCAGTGAGTAAAGTACCTACTCCAGTCCCCCCCCCCTCCCCTCTTTTTTTAAAAAGGCAATACAGATAGAATCTAAGCACTATGTATTCACGTAGTGAAAGAGTATAATCCTATATATAAAGTCATTTACTTTTATTATTCATGTGATAGGGAGTTCGATTTGAGGTATACCATACAGATACACATTACTTTTGTATAGGCTCAAGATGGCCAGAATCATTCCCTGCTTTTCATCATCATGTATGTATGAACACTGCTGTTCTGTTATATACAGATGGATGATGGAGTAATTTTTCAAAATATTGTATATTTATCAACTTTTCATAAAAATTTGTTTCATAAAAAGAGAGTCTTTCAAAAGATAAATATTTTCTCCTGTCATCACGATATTAAACTGGTCTCGACCGGACTTCCGATCTGTGACTTTGTTTTTTTGCAAAACTTTTTTGACAAAAATAAAATACTTTTTTATAGTTAAATGCGTGCGTGTTTAAGTACTAGATAGATTATTTTTTACAATTAAAATGATGGGATTTATATTTACATTTTAGATTACGCAAGTTGGCTTCTGTTTGTATTTTCCTCAGTGAAGGATTCTTTTTAGTTTTTATGAGCATAAAAAAGTATAGGTTATTGTATTGTTGTCTAGTAGTACAGTGTGTCAGAAAATGAAAGTTTTTTTATTTTTATCAAAAAAAACTAAAAATAAACTCTTAGATACTCATCTATTAAAATCATGAGAGGTAGCTTTTTAGGGACAAACATGCGTAGACAACCTAGTCTTTTGAATTTTATGTGAACTTTTTTTTTCCTCTCTGACCCATGTAAATTTTTATATTATGTTTTTTTTAATGATAGTTACTATCTAGTTGACTCTATTGTACAATTTTTATGGATATTTGTATCCCTCTTTTGTTAAAATTAATGTAAAGTAACCTTACATTTTGCAAAAATAACATGTGTTTTTTTTATCTTTTGTCTTTTTTTGTGTAAATACGTAAATATATTTAATATCGTATACACATTTAAACTGAAAGTAGGATTTTTTTGTAATGTTCCGCAGATATACCTACACTGTGATGGAGGTATATTTAAAGGATAATAATAATATCATGCTTTCCTCACGTTCATCATCAGTTGCAAAGTTAATTTTGATTTCCTGCTTAGCTGTTGACTGCTTTGACTATAAAAACAGTTAATCCTTTACATTGTACACTCTACCGGCTTCATCTGTGAGATATACGCGGACAAACAAGTGATACCTTTGTACTCTCTGTCGGTATATTATTGTATGTCTTGGTTACCTTATTATAAATTTCAAACTCTTTTTTAGCCCTCAAGGTACTTAGAATACATAGAATATACACAGGACAAACATTGCCAAATTTGAGAATGGTAAGCACATTATATTATTATTGTGGACCATTATTTAGCATAAAATAAATCTTGTTTTATTCCAATTATTTTCAATTTATGTCTATCTATAGCTATACACAATACAGGTGTATAGTTATATAATGATAATGATATTTTCCTTTGACTAAATAATCCTCAAAAAAAGTATATATCCAGTCAACAAAATGGTTCTTGTTAGTAGATGAAACACATGATAGTTATGGTTGAGAGCTGTCAATAATTATTACAACGACGAAATACACAAAAATATTGCTGAGTTGGGAACATGGTTTTTTTTCCCTCTAAATACTTTGTATGTAATACTTAATAGATGGTATAATCTTTGTGATGGTACAAGGGTTAAAGATTCATCACCAAAAGAAATTCATGGATGCTAAGTAGGTCCATTGTTGTAGAAAATGTGTAGTTTTTTTGTCTCTCTCTCTCTCTTCAATCTGTAGAGTCACAAGTAGGCAAAATCACCACTCCTTAAAAAAATTCACAAATTTAGTTGGAGGTTGGTTCTTGGTTGGTTGAGTACTCTTTTTTTGCATTGAATTTTTGCATTACAGAGAGAGAGATGGGAGATGGGAACAGGTATGGATGTACCTGTTAATGTATCTGTACAATATTATAAAAATCTTCCCAATTCCTCTTAAAGAGCTTTCATTTAGAAAAAAAACCATTTTTTTTGAGTTAACTTATCTCCTTTTAATTGTACATGTACACGTAGACATTATATTCATCAGTCATAATAGGTAAATATGTTTTAAATTGTCCTTTTGGCTTTGAGTTAAGCTGACAACCAAGGCATAGAAATCAGAAAGTAAATGTCAATTCGACATACTTATGGACAAGTAAATTTTGTCTGTGCTAAACGTACACTTTCTGTACCTCCTGTCATGTTTTAACTGTAGTGTCTTGTTGTTGTTGTTACTCTCTTGTTGTTATACACACATATACAACACAACACAGGATATATAAGTACAAGAGGGGGGATGTCTAGTGATATTGGATAACCTGCTGCTAAATTATTTCCTTGTTTACACTACACTCAGGATATCTCCTTTTTGTATTGTACAATATGTGCATACCATTTTACTCACTACGAGGTATGTAATGTCCGCCTCCCTTTGTATTATTTTCATGTGAGAGATAACCCAAATGCAATTTTTAAAGTAAAATGGGCGAAAAAAAAAAATCCACATGTGTAAGTGTATTCAGATAGGGACATAAAAGAGGAATATAAAAATGTGAATCATAATAGATATAAAGTATATCTTGAGATGTTTGTAAGATTACATATTTTCTTCTATAGATAATGTGAAATGTACAAGTACAGACAAGAGACAATTTTACTATACTTGTAAAAGATTGTAAAGAGAGAAATTGAAGGAGGTAAAATAAAAAACACGTGAAAAAAATAGTATGGACAACAATTAAGGGAAACAATCTGTTGAAGAAAAAAAACTTTTACAAATCACCTCTTTCAATTAATTACCTTTTAGTGTGTGTTGTTTATGATTATCAATGGTCCTCATGACCGTCATTTTCTTTAGTCGGTCACAACATGACAGAAGACTAGTAAGGCACATGTGGAGTCTTGAGAGAGAGAGAGAGCAGAAGTAAATGAAAAGAGTAACAACTTTTAAATAAAAGAATCATCTTCAAGAGCAACAAACATTATCAAGATGAGAATCACAACAAGAAGAAAGAAACCGTCAAAAAAGACTTGAGATGTCAAGTTAAAGCATGGAAATATAAACACAATCACACCAAATAAATACAAACAACTGGTCAAGTCAAGTGCAACATTTTGGAGTGACTCTCACCTTATTTTATGTAACCCACAACCGAATCTAGCTATGAGCTAGCTAGAGCTACATAGACAACAACAACAAGTTTGAGTGTGTGAGATATGATGTGAATCTTCTTTAAATTTATATATATAAAGTACATAGTATGTTATATAGTTATTATAATGGCATTGCAATAAGTAAATAATTATGAGCAATAAAGTACAAACAAGTGAAAAAAAAATTCAGAGAGAGGGTAAAAGAAAGAAGCACGTGCATAGAGCTCCGTAAAAAACAGTAACAAAGTAGGGAAAAAGTGAGTGTACACACACAAAAAAGTATCAATCGGCAGAGAATCAGAAGGACTACAAGGAGAGACAAAAAAAGAAAAAAAGAAGGAACAGAATTAATTAAAAATCACCAATATCAATTAAAAAAGTTGAAAAAGTGGGGGAAAAAATAATCACCACAAAGCTACTGTGCAGTGTGTAGTGAATCAGATCAATACATATAGTGGGTGGACAGTGTAAGAAACGAGTTACAATTCCAAAATGCCCCCCAAAAGAACCCCCACACCAAAGCCCATGACCATTGAAGACCTGTCGGCTCAACTCCATGCACAAGTTGAATCGCTCACAACCCATATAAATGACAAATACGGAGAATTAGAAAAAAAGATAGAAGGGATCAAGGAAAATATTTCAAAGCAAGTGTCTCAGAAGGTGGAAACACTGGAGAGAGAAGTTGAGGACCTCAAGCGGCAACTCAACGCCAAAACTTTAATTGTGCATGGAATCAAAGAAAAAACAGGAGAGACCTTCAAAGAACTTGAGGACTCTATGAATGACCTTCTCACCAAATTAAACTTGGAAAAAATGGACTACGACTTAATACACAGAATTGGACGCCCCGTAGAAGGAAAAAGCCGACCAGTGAAGCTTACCCTTCTCCGAACAATGGACAAATTTAAAATATTCAATGAAAAACAAACAATTACAAAAAGACAACCACCAGGGACATTTATGTCACACCAGAGAGAACCAAGACTGAGAAAAAATGGAATAAAATAATGGTCCTTAAGGCAAAACAACTAAGGGAAGGCAACACTGGAATGTTAACAAGAATTTAAGACACCACAATCTTCACTTTACTCAATGGACAAAGAAAAATCTACAAACTCAACATGGAGAACGAGACAGTGGAGGAGACTACACCACAAAGAAACTGAGAAGGGAGCCCATTGGAGACGACATTGGTAACATCAAAAAATGACAATATTTTATGGTTTATTTTTGGTTACATAACATTCATAAATAAATATCTTAGTCTTAATCTTATTTTAATTTTATAACAATACTATAATAATTTTAGTTCAACTTTTAAACTTTGGTTTTAACATCCTCATATTTATAATAAGGTAAATATTTCATAAAATAAATCTTCAAACATTATAATTTGTCAACTAAATGTTCTTAATGTTTTTTTATTTGGCACACTTTATACTCATATAACATTTTACAATTGCCGAAAAGGAGATCATTTTGCAGTTGTGCTGAACAGGGGTTACCGAAACCAAAATTTCAAAATAGTGAAAAGATAGTTTTGTAGAGTACACAACTTTGCATACTCATGATTTTTTCCAGAATTTTAGAATAAACTCAGGACCCACGTCAGGCGATGATCTGAAACGAGTCCTTTTGACCTCTAAAGGTCAAAAGCAAGTAAACATTGTATTATGACCATAATACGTAAACTTTGAACAGGTGAATAAGGACAAACGTTTTGCCAAGTTTCAGAATTTTTTTACTTAAAACTTAGTTTTTTACCCAAAAAGTACATACGGACCTTTACTGACCTCTGGAGGTCAAGGGGGGCAGCAACTTTCAAAATGGTATTACATGTTCTGAACTTGGTCACCTGGAGCACCTCTTCCCCAATTTTCAGCCAAATATGACCAAAATAAATTTTACGCCAATCTCATTTAATTTAAAAAAGAATTTAAAAAGCCTGTCTACTTTTTCGTTTTGTTGTTTTTCATTTATTTAGGGAAATATATATTTTTTAGTTTTTTAAAAAATATAACGTAACGTGACATGTTCAATGTCAAAATTAATTTTAATTGTAATTTTAATGTTTTTTTTATTCTCCCCCCCCCCCAGCTACAGTACATGAAGGACAAAATGAATGAATTATTTTCACACAAGTAAATACAATATGAATTTTTGCATGAATATACGAAACATTGCGAGGAACATATGGGGAACATTGCATCTTTATCATATCATGTACATAGTCCCTTTCTAAAAAAGTCCAGGCATGCCTTAGGCTTTTGACAGAATCCCTGGCCTAAGTTGCGCCTTCTTCGTTTGGTATTCTTTGAAATTTTACAACTCCAACCTATGCTAGCTCTGTCAAAGGTGCTAAACTACCTCAAGAATATACTAATTTAACTAAACCAACTGTTCAATTTTAAAGAAAAACGATGAATTACCTCATGACAATGTACAATACAAAATTTACTTTACTTTAATTTACATTAAATTTATTTATTTTTACTTATTAATGTAAAACTTCAATGGAAATAAATCAATGTCGATTCCATGGGCGCTAGCTCTCGGGAGACGTACGTCAATAATAATAATACAAACAAGAGATTTTACAGGTGGATGATGTTGACACAATTCTAATGTCGAACGTCAGTTTTTTTTGTTATCTCTTGTATTTGTATACACAGATTTTATACGAGTATTATTTGGTGATAACTCATATACTTGTCTTGAGCTTTTGTTTTTTTAAAAATGAAATCCTCATTTTAATGTTCAATGTTAGTTTTTGTACTAGGGATAATAAAAATTTGAGTTTTTATGACTAACAGATATTTTAACTAAAGTTTGTATGATACATGTAATAATTATTATATTACCATGAAGCATCACTATAGTCTGCAAAAACAACAATATTATCATAATCAGTGTTAATCTAGTTACATATTGTATACAACGTGGGAAGTATTATCCGCATGTGTATAATTTAACAGCTCTCAAAAAAATTGGCAATTGAATAAAAAAGGGGATATTGAAGAGAAGAAGCCACAAGTTGAAACATTTGACTCAAAATCTGGTTAAACGTGCTTTGAATCACAAACACACACACACACGCACTCTCACTCTGTTTGTCTAACATTGACATTTGGAGGTTTCAAATTAAACTGTGAATCTGTTAAGGCGCATTTTATTTACTCTCGTCTCTCTCTTCGTACTCTGTAGAGACACTTTTTACGTCATAATATTTTAATTATGTAATTTTTTTCTATTTATATTTACATTCACACACACAATAAATATTATTCTTGTTAGAGTTGCCAAATCCAAATACCTGAGTATTTGTGTTACGTGATTCATCATACAAATAGAATAAATCGATGTAAACCAATTGACTAATATTTAAGTATTTGCTTTTGCTTTTACAAAAAATTTTGCAAATAATGACCTCTTTACCTTCAATTAAGTTAACATGATAATAGTTGTATGTACTCTATTTGTAAAAACCATAGTTAACAAGACTCTCCTCATTTTGTGGTATGAGAGAGAATCTTCCTAAGAGTCCATTTTTTGTGCTTTACAGGCCGTGACAAATTGAGCACTTGTAGTCGATATTCTTGAGAGTATAATTTGTGGTATCGCAAAAAATATATGACTCTAAGCGTGCATCTTTCTATGATGAGATTAATAGGATTGTCAACGGTTTGAAAAGACAATTTGTGTATAAAAAACAGCCTCTCACTTTGGTTCAATTTTTTTTTGTCACCTATCTTTGAACAATTGCTCAGAGTGTGGACTAATTTTCTCTAGAAAAGTGTCTCGTCTTCAATTGTGTACTGTATAGAGAAAAACAGTAGGAAGTGTTAAACTGTACACTTTTTTTTCTCTATTCAAACTTGTTCTACATACAAATATTAAGGAGTCATTCATAGTGAAAAAAAATAAATAATAAATCTACCTATATTTAATTTTTTTTTGACAACTCCATTTGCTCTTGATTTCTTCCTACTGTGTAAAAGTGCAATTTTTTTGTGTGTGTACAATAGAAAGGAGAAAGAGAAAATGAAATTAGTTTGCGGCTTTTTTTTAACAAGACCAAGATTAAACTCCGTTGTACTTAATAATACGAAAAATTATCATCAACAAATAAATACATCTGTGGTCGAATCTGTACAAACTTAAACACGGTTCTCATTGTCATTGAGTATTGAAGGAGAGTTGATTTTTTAATTTTACAAATGAGAAATTAAACAACTAAATTTGCTGCTTCTTCTCCATTCTCCCATCTTGACTGACAGATCCTGACTGTTGGCTGTGGGACACCTAAATTTATGATGATAACAAAAAACCCAGCTTTTATCGGTAATGATCATCTTTATGAGCCTCACGAAATTTTGTTTATTGCTACACATTCCCATAAAAAAAGCACATATTTACCTAGTCATTATATATCTGTATATTATACAGATATTGGAACACTTCTGGGTACAGTAGAAAAATTGTCAGGAGGCTTATGGAATTGGTTTCTTCTTTTATCATCTCATTTACAACTATCCACACATACAGAGATATATCAGATCTGTATGACGGATATGAAGATGAAATGATGCGAAACATTTTGTATAGATTACAATCTTCCTTGCTGCCGGCTTTAACTACTAAATGTAATGGCCAATGGGCAGCCTACATAGCCAACAGAATCGTTATTGTCTCTCTCTCCTCTTCTTCTTCTTGAACGTATTTGTGTCAATTGAAATGAGCTAGAAATATATCAAAATGATATTTATTTGTGTCATTTTATTAAACTGTGTGTGTGTGTCTTATAAGTGTATAGTGACCAATTGTACACTTATTTGTTCGTAAATTGACGATTGCACGCATCTTGTCCTACATAATGACAAAAATTAATAGTAGCACATAAGCAAGTTTTTTTTACCCCATTTGTATGCAATAAACCCGTTAAATTGAATATATGTATAAAATAAAATAATATAAGAATCATTTAAACATTTGTTTACATTTATGTATCTCAATTGTACTTTTTTTTCATCTTGTACATAATACAGATACAACTCTTATAGGGTGGTCGTTGTGCCACTACTAGTTACTATGTAAGCACATTTAATTCTCTTCGTCTCATCATTGAGGTCAGCGCACCGCTTGACATTTTTTTTTGGTTGTTCCTTTTGTATTAATGTGTTGGCGTCAGGTTGCATTTGTACAGTACAAAAATTCTGCATCCATTTTTGCTCCTCTCTCAATTCAATGCAATGGCAAGGATTGTTTTGTTATCTTGCAAATTTTTTTTTTCGTGGGTGGTTATATATATAATATATTGTGTATTCTCGCTATAACTTTTATTTTAAAGGTAGGGCAGTGTGCTATGCAGGCTATGGGGTTCACAATTTGATCTTTGGTTAGATGGAATTTAATTTATTCTCTCTCTCTCTCTCTTTAGCGTGAACACAATGAACTTGGTTCTCAATTGCTGAGTTACATGCGCTACAATATTAGTTTCATGCAGGTCTTTGTTTAACCATGATTTTTGTCAAGCTTCAATAGATTCAACGTGATTTTCAACGCTCTTCTTTCAATCTCATTAGTTCTTTGTACAAGAATGACTTTGATGTATCATGTATAAATGTAGGCGATGAAAATTCTCCCTCTCTCTCTATAGACACCTGGCAATTTAACAATGCTTTTTTTGTAATTTTTACTATAAATTGTACATTTTTATTACAACTTTTTTTTAAACTCCGTTTCCACAATTGTGGATGCAACATTATTGTTCTTCTTTATACAGGTAGGAGACATGGTGTGAATCTTTGTAAAAATTGTGTGTTTGGCAGGGATCATCCCATCTGTAGTGTTTTTATTATTGTACACAATTTTATAAACGTTATAAAAATGTATCATGGGGATTTTGAATGAGATTTCAGTGGATAAAACCGCATGGCTTTGTATGAGACAACCTAGTGACATCATTTGGTCAAATTTTTTTTATATATATTGAATGAGGATAAAAGGGATGGAGTGCAGAAAAAAGAAAAAAATTTTTTTTTTGTTAAGTTGAATTCACCATGATTTAAACTCCATTACTTTTTAACGGGGAAAATGGAATTTTTTTTTGAGTTGCAAGCGGAACACAAAAAAAACCATGGCTAATTTATATTGAAAGTGGTCCGACTTTGAAAATTAATTTTTTTTTTCTCTCTCTCTCTTCATCTAGTGCTTTCATCACTTTGCAGGTTGAATGAATAAAGGTTATAAAGGAATTGGTACGATGAGGATGAGATGGGCTTGAGAAATTTATCTTCTTGTCATAATTGGCAAACGTACAACGTACTTTTTTTATATAAAACTATTTTTTTACAAACAGTATTCTCCTCTCCATTATAATAAAGTACATTAGAGAGAATTAGACATTAGAGTGGACTGAAGATTGTGGGGCGAATTAGTGTGTAATAATTTAAATCCTTTTTATGTTTATTTGGTCAGAATAAAAGTCACCATTTTGTAAAAGATGAGGATTCCCCAGTCAATAATCCTGTTATTACTGGGATTGGGTGAACAATGCAATGAGAATAATTTTAAATTGAAAAAAAACGGAAATAAAAATAAAATTCCGTGACTTGGACTAGAGATAAGGAGATGAGATTTATGGACTTTACTGGACTGACACTGGACATGAGAAAAGGAATTGAATGTGTTAACATGTGAAGGAGTGTGGTTTTTTTTTACTTGAATTCTCTTTTTTTTCTCTTTGCTCCTGTGGATTTAGTGGTCGTTTCATCGACCGTCGATCACTGATGCGGCTACCTTTATGTGTCCAAAGCTACGGCGTGGAAAGTAACGACAGAGTAATTTCTGGACATCCGATTCGGAGCAGGAATGACAACTACATCCCTCCTTCCACACAAACCTCCTTTGAAGACAAGAAATCCTGTCTTCCTTCGGACAACCTACTATGGATCTGTGGGAAGGCCGTCAAATGGTGAGTTTGATTCATTTAACTAATTACTACTTTAATTCTCTACATTTTTTTTGATAGAGATTTAACTCATAATAATCACAAAATTTTACAAGTACATACAAGACAATTTTGGCATCTTTAAATACAGATGTATTTATGTAATTATTATTGTATAGGGATCAATATTAATAATTATTCACAACTAATTGTCATTTTCATTGTCATGTAAGTGCTCATAGAAAAATTTGTAACTGTGCATTGCACCACATGTGGAAAAAAAACAATGTAAATTTTCACAAGTATTTTTTATTTTGTTAATAAGGCATTGTCTCAATTATCTTCATGAAGAGATGATTACCATTAGGTGTGAACTTTTTTTTTTGGTTGGTTTATAATTTAAACAGTTAGTACAGCAAACGTTTAACTCTCATTATGAAGAAAATGGAGTATCAAGAAAAAACATCACATATACTTATCAGTATCAGTTTACAAGGCTATGGAGATATTTGTTAATAGTCTCTGCATTTTGTATTTGCAACCATTTTTTTTTCTTTGTATCACAAACTCATAAATTTTTTTTTGGGGGGGGGGGGGTATCTTAATAGGATTCTATATAACGCCTCTCTCTCTTCGAATTTATACACAAAGAATGTAACAAGATACTTTGTCTGCAAAAAAAAACGAAGAAGAGATAGAATCTTTCAATGTTATCATCCAAGCTCATTCTTAGTCCCCCTCTCTCGTTGGTTTTCAACTTGAAGAAAAAAAATAAGAAAAAGATTGTGTCGAAATAATGAGACTAGGGCGAAAAATTATTAGTTAGTAAAAAAGAATAAAAGTTGAAAGGAAAAAAAGGGACTAGGGAAAAGTATTGAGAGTATGTACATTAAGTATTTATTTAATGTCGGAGAAAAGAAAAGACTTGAGTGGTTCTTACGGGTAGCTCTGGGTACACTCATCCAGTTTTTAGAGAGGGGTGAAGAAAAATAGAAAGACATAACATTACGGCATACTCAAAAATTTTCTAAGCTCCAAAGGGACCTAACCGTATTATTATTACGATATTTCCTTGTCGCGCGACTTGAATTTAAAATCAAGAGTTCTTTTTTTTACAATTCCATTCAAACTATTCACAAAAGGAAGAAAGCAGGCTAGGGCAGAGGAGGAGGGGGGGAGATGGTAAAGAATTCAAACTGTTTGCGATATGAGTCAAAAAAGAGAATATGTGTGTGTGTCTCTTCAATGTACATGTATGTGAGTCAATGTGTTGAGAGAAGAAGCGTGCGTTCCAACATTACTCGAGGACTTGAAGAGCCTACCCGCATTCAACCTTCTTTCTCCGTCTCTTTTCCCGTTTACTTTTATTTTATCTTGGTCGAAAAAGGGAGGGGAGAGACAGGCTAAACGGGTAGCGTAACTATATGAGGACTAAATACGTATGTACACTTGAGTTTGTGTACAGATAGAGGGGAAAATCAAGTATGTAGATTATATAATGAGAAGGACAATAATACATATAAACATAATGATGACGAAGGATGATGCACTACCTTTTGTATTATGATTTTGAGTTCTCGTCTCTCTCTCCCTACAAGGTACATATGAGAGGAGGTTTTGTGAGCTCAAGCTTTAAGTTTACACTTTGGTTTTAGTTTTCTCTCTTCTCTCTCTCCATTTCATCATGATAATGTAATATTACTTATTGAATCCAGCACAGAGTTCTATACCCCCTTGACTAGATGGATGGAAAGCAAACTATTCCGATAAATTGTGTTTTGGATCGAAACGATGATGAAGACGACGAGGACGATGTTGGTCCGTGTATAATAAAATCGGTTTCTCTCTCTCTCATGTTATAAGTATAGGTATACGACTTATGTAAGTAGACTTACTTTAGTGTACAGAGTTTGAAAAAGGAGTTTGGAGACTCTCTCTCTCTCTCTTGGTTATTTTCGTGTGTCTCGTCATGGTCTCCGGGCAGACTATTTCCAACTAGTTTTGGTATCCACCCATATAAAAGTACTTTACTCCATTTAATTTGGTTCCTCAACAGTACATTACATTGATACATATAACTAATATATTTATGTATTCTCGATGTAGAGATATATGTATGTTGTATGTAACAACATTGCGTCATGTTGAACATCAACGGAGAACCCAACAAAATGTCCAGTACCCTTGTTACTTGTCGTCTTCAATCCAATTACTTTGGGACTAAAGCCCTTATTGTGTGGATAAATTACTAATTAAGATGCATGAATAAGCATGCCTGGGACATTATTTTAATGTTCATAATGAACCCCATTCATTTTTGTTGTCTTGTGAATTTTCGGGTTTTTGAGTATTTCAAAACTGTTTGACATTTTCGTTTGATATGTTTGACTCCCCTTCTACGTCAAACCAAACTGGAGGGAGGGACTGTAGACAGTTTTGAGGATTGGATGACGTACCAGTCGAGTTGCTTTATTTTATTTATAAATCCGCATTAGATTTAACCATCCATTTCATCATACTTATGATGATGAGACCATTCAACACGTCTGTTAAGTGAGGCTCAACTAACTTGAATTTCCATAACTATAGACTCAGTCACTGTAGCCTTTGACATTTCATAATATTAAAACTTTGTTTACGGATATTACATGATGAAACGGAAACTCCAGGATTCCTGGCTATTTCAACTGAAGGACGCCATGTGTAGGGAATATTTTAGTCAGAGTCTAAAGTCTCTAAAGGAATGGGCTTTGGTCATTTCGTAAGTATTTACACACAGAGTATGAGAATGCAATCATAAAAATAATAAAAAAAAGCAGAAACACAACTTGTTTTTTTTATTCCTTGAAAAGTAATGTGCTCGGTGTGGACGTGAAAGAGAGAGAGAGAGAGGAAGGAATGGGGATCTAAAAATAGGAATTCAATTATGAAATTATTGTTTTATTATTTATAATATGTTACTTGACTGCTTCACCCCTTCGGTCTTGAAATACCAAAGAGTCATCAGAGAAACATATCTACCTACCTTTATTGGCTGTTTATCTTGAAGCTTTTTTGTCTATGTATGAGAATTGGCCCCCCTTGAATAGGACAGTACCCAGTTAAACTGGGAAGAGATCACATGCCACGAATCTCCTCTCTCTCTCTCTCTCTCTTTCAACACAGCTTCTAGTTTAGAACACAGTAACAGAATCAAACTAAATATTGTACCTCTCCATGTCCATCCAGGCACCAGTTTCTTTTTTAGAGGGTAGTCCAACTTATTTTTGCCTAGATTGTTTTTCTTTACTTCTAGCCTACATTTATCTGAGGATGGTGAAAGTAAAAAAAATATATTGGACTACCCTTTTGAAATTTCATTTGTGTATCTGTGTATTGAAGTGCCGAAACGTAATTGTAAAAATTAATACCAAAAGAAATTTAATTCCATTGTCTGTAGAGGTAGACAGGTATATTTTTGAAGATATCTCTGTAGTATAAAAAAAGAACAAAGTATCTTCTCTAGTTAAATTGCAAAGCAAGTAAATAAATATAATATTCCACGCATATTATATGGATCAATTTTTTTTTATATTTGTAGCATCTGTCCACAACACTACTCCAGTTTTATGTTTATAGTGAGAGAGAATAAAGGGGATGAAATTTTTTTATGAGTTCTATTTTTTTTGGTAAAGTACAGGAAAGAGGTATACAGAGGAAAATATTTTTGTATATCGATATTTTTGTGTAGAGGATCCTACTCCTGCATCTGCATAGTCTTACATATTTTTTACTACGCTAAGTAGACTTGGGTTTTGTTGACTATTTATAGGCCAAGTTTTTTGAGATGAGATGGTAGGAAAAAAGTAAAGGGGACTCATCTACTCCTCGTATGGAGAAAAGGAGCCGGGAATGCTGGTACTTTTTTTTTTGTTGAAGAGCCATGCACAACATCAGCTGCTAAGGGGAAGGAGAGAGGCAAGATATCGACTTTTTCGTCTGCTGATATTTATGCGCAAGACGCAGAACTGTAAAGTGCAAGGTTCGGGTCTTTACACGACGTTCTCCTCTCCCTAGTAGAGAGAGACACACACAAAGGGTTTCTCTCATGCAAAAAGGTATTCTTTTGCAGGGATGTGATTGCCTGTACTCTACGAGAGACTCTCAACTTAATATGTGGTCCATGGTTTTGATGTATACTTTTTTATGTATTTATTTATCCCTATAAGACCCTCATTTCATTCTAACAATCCCTCTCTTTCTTGTTTCAATTCTACAGATACTCTTATGGATGTATGGAGGGTGGTAGTCAATAATTTTTCAAGTGAAATGGCAAATAATATAAATTTTAAACTCACTCACACCATAACTTATATGTTTAAAGGATGAAGTGACGAGATACGGAATAGCCTCGGTTAATGATACCTGTAATATGTACACACAGATACACAGATAGAATTTACAGTCTCTTTGTTTTCATCTTTGTACATATAACAGATATACAGGTGTATATGTATAGATGAGTTGAGCTACAAATATTTCAAGATTGAATTCAAGAATCTCTCTCATCCAAAAATACCTTTAATACAGAATACAGTCAGTCTCTGTATCTGTCTCTTGTACAGATACATGTGCTCCTTCCTCAGAGTCAAATATAGAGAACAAGAGGGCTGTAAAAAAAGTAAAAGTGTAAAAGTTTGCCTTGTTAAGGCGTTCCTTGTCGGCATTCTTACTCCCGTGTCTAGTTTATATTGTACAAGTTTTACATGTACGTCATACGTTAAAGAGAAGAAAAAAAACAAAGGTGTTCTATATGGGACCATGTCACTATCTCTACGTACTAATACTTACATGTGAATGTGAAGGGATGTGAAGTAAGGGGTAGACTCCTTGAGAAACTAAAATAATGCAAGTTTTTGAGTATTTTATAATATGTACCTTGTCTGACTACACAATTCCAACTAAAGGATAATGTATGAGACGTGTGTGAGTGTATTTTGTAGTGTTATTATAATTCTAGACATTACTTGTATTTCATATCCCCTCAAGTTTTTTTTGGTAACTTTATTCATTATTACACAAAAAAACACCATGTTTTCTAACACCTTATTATAGTACAGTCTGTACAGTACACACATGGTTTGCACAGCTGACTTGATTAAGAATAAAAAATGATTTTTGAAGAGATTCAGATATCCCAACTAAAGTTAAATGCAATGAGGGAGGGGGAGAGACAAAGGAGTCAATGTTATGTTGTACTATTATAACTCAAAGGAAGATGAGGTGGTAGATACGTGCAAAGTACCCAAAGTACAAAGATGTAGGAAAGTTGGGATCTGGAGAAAAAAAAAGTTTGATGTGTACAGAGGATTCTTGGAGTGACCGCAGAAAGGAGGAGAGAGAGAGAGAGAGAGATGGTGGCTGGCACATAGGAAAATATCTTTGTAATATTTATCCTATATATTATGTATGCCACTATTTTATGTATATCATCCTAAAGGATAAGGGGGAGCGGTGGAGTGGCTCTCAGAGAGAAATTCATTTCATTCACACTCTCTCGCCTCTCTCTCTCTCTTCTCTGTTGAGAAGACGAAGATGAAGAGAAAGAAATATGGAATGTGGGCTCCATCCATGTCCATGAAGCCAGTCTACTGGCTTCACTAAGAAATATTTTCTTTTGTTGAACAAAATTAAAAATATTTTTGGATGCTACACACACACACCATCAAATGGTATTTGCAACTATTTTTTTTTCTCTTCGTAGAAATTACACAGCCAAGCATCATGTTATGTGAAATATGTACAAGGAAAATAATTTGTTGTAGATTATTTTACTTTATTGCAAAAATGTGAATTTATTTATAGATAAATTTTACAGCTCTTACTCCTCCTCTTTTTCTTTTGTGATTTTTTCAACAAAGAGAGAGAAGGATTTTTTTAGGAGAAAGGAAAAGTATTTTTTAGTTTTGATGAAAAAAAAAAGAAATATCTTTTTGACAAGACAGACTTCTTGATTTATGACATTCGTTCTTACAAGGAAGAAATAAGTCAGTTTAATTTGACGGGGAATGAAATGATGACCCTGGTTTTTTGGTGAGTAGTTAGTGCAATATCAATAAATAAAAAAAATGAAGCTACAAAATATATTTTTTTAAAAAAAAATTCGGCAATATAGAGAATGAAGATGAGGGAGGATGGTGAGGAGTCCCCACACACAATTTTTTGATGATTGTGAAGGGAAAAGAAGTTAGTGGGGAAGCTTTTTCTGGTTGTGATTTTTAATGGAAATGTCTTTCTCGTTAGAAGAAACGAGATGATTACGTGGCTGAATTGTTCTGTGGATGACAGTAGATCTTGAGCCCGGTGAGGTATGTGAACAAGTTCGGAACTTGAGAACGGGAGAAGAAGTAGAAGAAGGATAAAAAACATGAGAGCAAAGAAGCTGAACGGGCAAACGCCTTTTAGTATTCTTGAGTTGTCTATGTCTAGTTCCAGTCTGGTTGAGAAGAACTAAGAGAGAGATGGAGAGAGAGAAAAATCAACCCAGCTCCAATGTGTAGGGTATTTCTATCTATAAGAGCACCCCTTTGTGTCTGACTGTTCATGCTCTGTAAGTCTCTCTGTCCCGGCAGTGGCATCAGGAGAGAATGTGTTTGTATACCTATAAATGAATGCTTACAGATGAACCAACTATTTTAGCTAGATGCCATCTAATAACAATGAGAGGACTTTTAAAATCTACCAATTTTAGTTTGGCGATCTTAAGCAAAGGCATCCTTAAACTCTTCTTGAGACACAGAGAGAGAGTCTCCACTAAAGTTAGTAGCATGGATATTTGTTATCACATCTAGGCAGAGGCAATGGCAATGAGAGAAGTGTAAGAGCAAAGCTGTGCCTCCAGGTAAGTCGTGTCATCTCTTTTTCTTTCTCATACCTTGTCTTTGGATTGCGTTAAAGAACCCTTTTTGCTTCCCCTCCCTTTAATTTCAAGCTATTGCATATGCTTTACTTTACTTAACTCTCCACTCACTGGGTGTATGGCACTAGGTTTGTGGGCACATTAAAAACTTTTGCATTCTCCTGTAATTTAGGGTAGCGTGCACTGTGCAGTGTTAGAGGCCCATGTGTATGTAATGTGTAGTTCTTCGTACTTGTTCCAAACTCTCCGCGATTATCGCGTCAAGCCCAACTTATTACATGCATATTCTCCCTTATTATGAAAGTATTAGGCATTTTTGATTTTTTGATTGGGGCCATCAGACTCCTCAGAAAAAAAGCATGGTATCGAGTTGATCAACACGTGTCATATATATATATATGTACATGTGTCTAAGTACGAGTAGTTACCTCTAAATTGGAAGCAGGTATTTGGTCTTTCTTATATTAAACTGGCATGAAATCCACGCTAAACTAGTACTCTCCCTCTCTCTCTCTCTCTCTCTCTCTCTCTCTCTAGAGGAATTCCATAATATAAAACATTTT
Organism: Arrhopalites spinosus; assembly: GCA_034700945.1. Lineage (NCBI taxonomy): Eukaryota > Metazoa > Arthropoda > Collembola > Symphypleona > Arrhopalitidae > Arrhopalites > Arrhopalites spinosus. Next base: position 29,134 of record JAQIVZ010000836.1, on the reverse strand, counting down.
TGATTAAAATTACTCTCTCTCTCTCTTTGCAAGTTAATTTTTTTTTACAAAAATTGTAAATAATATGAGCCTGTCAAAATTTTTGAATGTATCACGCCAGTCTTTGTGTAGTGTACAGATTACATATTTTCCCTACCATGTACATGGTGAGACTCTCACCTGTATTGATTGTCATCCCCTATGTAAAGTTTTTAGCTGTAGTTACTTTGACATTAGTTAATGAGCAAAGATTCTTTGACTGTTGTATAATCTTCAAAGTTTTACTTTGTTTTGCCTACAAAGTTTTAAATGGGAGACAGTAAACTCTGTAAAATAACATGAATAATTTAAATCAAAGACATTTAATGGGATTTACTCGTGAATTAAAAGTCACTCAATATTTTTTATTACTGTTTTAAGCTCAGGTTTCCAAATTGTAAACGATACAATGAGGAGTGTAATTGGGATGAAATTTACTCTAGTAAAATCCACCTTTAAATATAAAAATGTGTGCTCATTGTACGAGTATTGTGACTGGAAAAAAATATGTAAAAATGTTTTTTTTTACGCAGACTGATAAGATTTCACCTTTTAAAGGTCTTGCAATTAAAGTATTGAGCATCATTTTTATGTATTGGAGCTATCGTGGGAACACATTTTGGGTTTTGACGAGATGATTATTCTTGTTTGCATATCAAGTGAGAGAGAGAGAGGGGGGGATGGAGTAAGTTAAGTACTTGAACCGGGGCTCATCATTCCATATATAAAATATATTGGAAGATGCTATGAAGGTCACTTGCTGTTGTGTTGTATACCTATATAGGTAAAAAAAGATACTCGTCTCCCTCGTGGAGTTATCTGGAGAAATGGAGAGAGAAGATATGGACACAGAGAGATGTCTCGTACCCCGTGTGGGTCCACTAGCATGACTGGAATAGGACTTAAAGTCTCGTCTTGGAAATCAACTTTATTCCCTTATTATGTTAAAGACAGGAAGGGAAGGAAATGAAGAGTTTCTATATTAGGAATTTTCTCGTTATACTTCTCCCCTCATTTTGATTACCCCCAGACAAGGACTTGTTTAGTAATGGAACCGTCAACACAATTGGTTTTTTTCTGTTTTTTTTCTGATACAGAAAATGATAATACATAATATCTGTAATATTATTTACAATTTTTAAATTAACTTTTTACCCCCATTATTTATATACTTGTCTGTAGTACAAATACAAACTAGAAATTTTGAGTTAAAAAAATAAAATTAAAAAATGTCACATTTATTTTTAATTATCTCTCCATTATTGTCAAATAAAACCCACACAGTTATTACCTAACTTATGTGGGCATTCAATTTGTTTATTGAGAGCATTCAAAAAGTTTATAGAGCATTCAGTGTACTTTTACATTACATATTAATCGTATGAAAGAGATATTACTAACGTAATAATATTTTTTGATTGCATTTAAATGTAACAAAAAAAAATATTTAATCTCATTTAAAAATGAATGTTACATAATAGAAACTAGGGCTTTTTGACAATTTGATGATTTGACAATTATGGATACTTTGTTGGTATATTTTTACTATTAAAGTTCATTGTACAATGCCAATTGTACACTTTTTCATTTGATGGAATGTGACTAGCCAATGTGTAGTCTGTGTCTACTGGTATTCTCTCATTGTTGTACAAGACAAGTTGTGTAGTTTTTATTACTTAAAAAAATAAATATAAAATGTCAAGAAAAAATCACATCAAGACATAAAAGACGAGTCGTTTCCCTTTTCCCACGGACGCATTTTGATTGCTTGTATTAACATATTATTGAAATTCTCACTGCTTTCATTTTCGTCCACGATCGACAAGATTTTGTATATTGTAATACAGGAAAAGTTACTTAAAAATTTCATATTACTTACATGCGTTATATGTACATATTATTATGTATTACTCGTGTACAAGAAAATATTTATTTTTTTTACTTTAAAAAGTCGATTTAGTCGGGTTTTATCATTTGTATCGGGTCGACTATTTTTCTGAAGTAAATAGTAGCCACGAAGGTGATCAAAGAGAGAGAGAGAGAGGGACAAACAGGAGTTTTATACATTTTATAATAATATACAGGTTAACACTTTATATTACATTTGAGGTTTAGTCTATAAAGTATTGAAAAACTGTACATATATTCTACGTATTAAAACTACACATAATACTCGTCTTATTATGGAGAATGAGAATGAACAACAAGTGAAAATCATTGCAATGTTTTCCATCTACTTATTGCAAAACTTGTCCAACAGCCTTTGTTGTTTGTTGCACTTTAACTTGAGAGAGAGACAAGTCCAATTTTTGTTCCTTTATTTTATTATATTTTTTTTGCACGAATGCATTATAATCCAACTACCTATTTGATATGTACAGATAGAATACGTACAATAATCTGTACGTCGATAAGGGTAAATGCAACATGAAGGAACTTTTTACTGTGATTTTTATAGTGCAATTAGAACGGGCAGCTTGAAAAAATGAATAGGCAAATTTTTTATTTATTTCTTGATTCAAAAAAGAATTAAAAATCCACTCTTGTGTGTCTGTTTGGATTATTTAAAAATAGTTGGATTAGTCATTCAACTCAAGTGAACTGTAATACTGATTTTTGTGATATTTTAAATTAAAAAAAAATATTTCACAGGCACGAGAAAATCTACCGTATCATAATACATAACCGTCATTTTTCTTAGGGCAAAACCATCCATATTTTGAATATCGAAAGAGTAGGTTCAAAAGAAAGAAAAGGAGAAAAAAAACAAATGTGAAGACGTGATCTATTGTTTGATTTTCTTGGTTACAATACATTTTATATAATAAAATATTAAACTAAATCATGATGAACAGTGGTAGCTGCAAGTGTTTTTTTAAAAAAAAGTCTCAATGTTAACGGTCAAGCGACAAATACTGATAGTTGTTGGAAAAAAATGTATAAAAACATGTAACTTTTATAAAAAAAAATATTTTTTGCGGTCACAAGAGATCAAAAGTATATTCTACATAAGTAAGTAGTAAATATTCTTATATACTTAACTATGGTGGTAAGTAATAATTATATATGTATGAGTATTTGTTGGTGATGCTGATACTAAATAGTGAAGAGGGGGGATCACTCGCTAGATATTTGGTTGGAGTTGGATGAATTGACTGTCCTGCTTAGAGCTGTAAGGGAAATGGCCAAACCAAAGGATAATTTAGCAGGTAGAATAATTAACTATTTCTCTTGTACAGAGAGAGAGAGAGGAGTATGTAGATTAGTTAAGGATGAACCTGGTAGCCTCAATGTGTATTTCTTTGAATTTGGAATCTAATCACTTATAGGGTTGGGGAAGACACATTTTGGTGATGGTGGTTGGTATAGCATCAATTCAAAAATTATAGATCCACCTTTGGAGTTTGACTGGCTATGCTTCGAGTATGAAGAGGAGAAAAAAAGAAAATAACTATCAAGTCAAAAACTTTCAACATCATCATCGTTCATTACTTTTATCACTCTACGTGATCATTATTATGCCTGTGTATTTCTTGAGGGTTTTTTTATCTTTATAAAACATGCTTTTATCCATGTTACCTATAAGTCTGTTATTCTCTAGTGGCGGCATTGAATTACCACTAGCTGAATGTACACTGTACAGATATGTAATATGTAGTCCTACCCTGACTGATGTAATGCAAAAAAATGTGATTTCATCCAACAATTATGAATCGGCGTTGCGCCTCTTCTCCTCACTTTATGTATCTCTCTCTCTTTATTCTTCATCTTGAAGACGGAGATAATCTTACAAGGAGAAAAAATAAGGCAGGGTCAACTCATTCCTCAGCTGACTTTGGACTTGAGAGTTGTTTCAGGTGTCTGCCATATTACGGATCTTTGCTCAATGAAAGTTGAACCTGCGTACTGACTATATTTACTACTTTATTTTGTATGTCTTGTGTACTAAGTACTATCTGATGACTTTTTTTTATTATTTCTTATTCTCATTTTTGTCTCCCCTCCCATCTTCTCTTCTTCTTCTATTAAACCTTTAAATGTGTTTGCGTGTTAGGCCATCATTATGAATATTTTGATTGTAGACTCCACTCAACTTATTTAATTATTTAGAATCTTGAGGTCTCCACGAATGAGGTGTACAGATACAGAGAGAGAGAGAGAGGGTAGTTATTTACTTACTTGAATATAAAAGACATGGTAAAGAGGAGCAAGTTGAGATGGTGACCTTTGTAAATTTTTTATTTTGAACTTTTAACTTGATTATATACAGACATACATTTTTGATGAAAGATTCATTTGTATGAGGAAACGAGTGTGTGTGTGTTAATGTTATATTAAAGACATGATATACAATGAAGAGAAGAGTCAAAGCATCTGGAAGAATATTATATACTATTATTTATTTAATAATGGAGGTTAATTTATTGAGTTAGACATTTGAGATGATGAAACAACTCAACGGTTTCTCTCTCTCTCTCTCTCTACGGTAAAAAAATCAATTGTAAATTTACTAACAATGAAATGATACTTGCTCACGTATATATAGACAAGTTTTTTTTTCTGCCTCTACTATTCATTGCCCCACTGTAATACTTGTCAAAACTATGATCCTACTCAATTAGGACCATGGATCTATGGCAATGGAGTTTTATCATCTTTTAGTATATGAATAATACTAAATGGATCTAATTTAGCGTGAGGTTCGATGGATGTTTGAATTACTCCTCTGTCTCTCAAGCTAAAGCTTTTGTGAAGATACAGATAGATGATCTGTCTACAGTTTTTTATTCTTAGCAAACTGGAGGAACATATGGGGCACCCAATGTTATATTTTATATGTATGGTCATGACATGACAGACATAATTCAATAGTCGACGAAAATCTCTCTCTCTCTTGATCCCCCACATATAGACCAAAGGGGTCCATGATATGGAGCAAAGAAATTTGAAAATCCAACAATTCTACCGTGAACACTGATAACGCTAACAAGACTAAGGATTTGACTTGATTGCTCTTTGATACAATTCGATTTGGTGTGTGTGTGTGTGTGTCTTTGACTCTTACATTTATGTGCATTCATAAAATGTGCGTACAAAATGTCAAGGTAAATACAAGTCTATGTCTTTTTTGTATTGTGCGTGTGTCGTGTCTCAAAAGGAAAGATGTGGAGATTTATTTTTCTTGTTTTTATTTACTGGAAATGATGAACCATTTTACATGGTTTAATAAAAATCAAAAGTTTTCATGTTACAAAATAATTTTTTTTTGAAAATTGCATCGTAAATGCATTGCGTTCATGGTTGTGATATCAGTAGAATTTTTTTTTTTTGAAAAAAGATGATAATTATTCTTACACATGAGATTGTAAAGTAAAGTCAAAAAATTTTTTTGGCCTCAAGTTCAAGGGTACACAGAGAGACAGGATCAAGGTGATTGTAACAGTGTTGTGAGAAATATGTTGAGTATGAATTCATTTGGTTAGAGAGAAAAGTGTGAACTTTTATGGAATTTTAGTAATTATATAATAATATTTATGTGGTCAAGGTAGCATTATAAAGTGGTCAAAAATGGTCATAGCACGCACTTGGTTGCGAAAGCCGTGAGGTTTTATTTTATTTTCCATAAAAAATGAGATACTTTAAATACAATGCCCCTTCTTGTCCGTTTGCATAATTTGTCTCTCTCTCTCTCTCCATTTTAGGACTTTTTTCATGTGAGGGCTACGAGCATATAAGAATTTACTATTGACTTTTTGGGGTCTGAGGGTATTTATTCGTGGTCATTATTTGGTGAGAAAAATGGTTATTTCCAGCCTCTGCTATTAGTTCCCGTCAAATATTATTATATGTATATCGTATGTACGCATAAATTGTGATTTCCTCTCCAGCTCGTTGTAAAATTTATTTTTATGATTTATGATCTCTCTCATCTTCCCTCCATACTGATCCACACTTAAAGTCTTTTAACAGAAATTGTGAACATACAACGATGGAGGATAACTGTTCTACAGTCTTGGATGGAATTGACGAGTTAACTGTGATAAAATTCATGGATCACTAAATATTTTTACATTTAAATGTCATTGGCATGCCGTACATCTACACTCTACCATTTATTTTTTTCCAATAGGAAATTATAAAAAATTAACTAAAGTAGTCAACCAAATGAAATTTAACTGCTTGTCTGCTTTTATATCAAACAGAGTTTCCATTATTGAATTTATATTTCACCAAAAAAAATTATGTAGGATAGTTCATTTTTTTCATCAAAATGAATTTACTTGTAGATTACACACTATTTTTTTGTATTTATGAGAACTGACTTGTGTCATTTAATAAAATAACGAATTTATTTTTTTAATTAAAATCCATATAAAAAAAACTAGTACTAAGCCTCACTCGACAAATTCAGGTTTGATTATCTGTATCGTGTGAGTGAAGGTGAGTGTAAAGTGGCTACAAATGCAAAAAAAAAATTTGGTCTTGTTCTTCAGAAACTTGAAAATTGGGGCGATGGAGGAGGGAGAGATGTTGTTCAAGATTTTGCAAAAAAAAAATTCATGGCATCAAGTTGGCTTGTAAAGGAAATAAAGATGATTGTGTACATTTTGTGATAGTGCCAAGCTAGAAAAAATTTCTCACACGTTGTGGACCATTACAAAGGTTTGATGCATTCCCAAACACACGTACTTGCAGTTGCATCCTCTTCCATGATGAGACTGACCGCTTGTATTTTTTTTTTGGTTTAAAAAAAATAAAAATATGCTTCGTCATTCTTGTCTTGAATGAACACTTTAAACTTACTCACCTACAAGATTCACAGGGGAGAGAGATTCTAATTGAGCTTTTTATATCAAAGAGTTGCATTTTGGTCAAAAAATAAAATGTTCATTTTGAAAGGACCTTTTTCTCTCCACACCATCTACTAGTTGAGTACACTGGTAGAAAAAGCTTTTTATCAAGTGTAAAAATCATTAAAAGTTGTGAGGATTGAAGAAACAGAGAGATTTAGATTTAGTGATGAGTTGGGAGACGATTGACTACGTGTCAAAGACAAAATATGTTGAAATTATTGAAATACGAGCAGTACCCAGAGTGTACTGTAGTCTTGTACACCAAAAATGAGTCTTTCCACTTGCAATTGACTTTTTTTTGTGTTTACCACAAAAATCTGAGTGTACATATATCCGTCAGGATTTTTTGACATGAAACAAATGAAAAAAAGAAGAAGGGGAGACTACGGCTTCCCCCACCTTTTACTTGAACCTTGTCGGATGATAAAGATAATAAAATAAGATACGTGCCCTTTGAGGCGTTAAAACGGATAATAAATGACATGATGGTTGATGCCTCCACACTGACGAAAAACTTGTCTGATAAAAGCTAAAGCCATGTGCTCATACATTTGGTTATTATATTTTTTTCCATATGAAACTTATGACATTGTCCTTTCAAGTAACAAGGGTAAAGCAGCTGTTACTAGCCAGAATTATTGTGTCTCAGTAGTAATCAATCATTTAGACTGTCAGCATATATTTATGATTTTAGTTCAAATTAAACTACTTTGTAAAAAAATGCTTTAGATTGTGGAGAGCTCCCTTCGAGCCCTTGTGCTTTCATACAAATAAAAGGTTGAACGTGTGACACCATCGAAAATAAAGAGAATTGCATGCATTCTCCTTCTCCAAGAATTTTTTCTCAACTTTTTTTCTTCTTTGGTTCTCATTGAGAAAGACCAGAAGGTTGGGGGAAAATGTAATGAATTTATTAAAAAGTTTTATTTTTCCTTGTTGGTGGAAAATGTCATGTCATGAACCCTTTTCCGACTTGACAATTAGAGCCTCCACTGCTGCATTGCACACTAGTCGCATATTATCATCCCAACGAGAACCACACGCACGACACATTAAATTGGATGACGTGCCTGGTCTAAATATAAGTCAGTGAATGTCAATTTTCTTACACATTGTGAGTGACAAAGTTGAAGGAAAAAAGAATGATGAAAATTTTAAATTACTTTCAAAAATTAATAGGGCTCTTGTTTGTCCTTCTCCACTTACTTTTGTCTAGAGTATAACTTACAACTAAGGAAGATACATATTATAACTTACACTTAATTAACAAGAAGTGGGTATGCCCTTGTCGAGTATTTTCTTACACCCGAGCCCGAGTGACGAGTTTCGTGATACCCGTGCAAATTTTTTTTTAAGAGCATCAGCATCAAGTCAAGTGACGTAAGACTGAGAATGTCTTGATAAATGTCAAAGTTTACGCTCTCTCCCTATCAATGCAATGATCCGTTTGCCCGTCTCTAGGCAAAAAAAAACTTTTATTTGTGTGTGTCGTAAGTGTGTCATACTTGTGTATGAGTTTCATGTTCTTGTCCATTTCTTGGGGAGAAACAGACAAAAAAAATTGGCTTCTACCCAGCACCAAAATCTTGTCCATGAAAGTACGTAAAATTGTAAATAAAAAAAGGGAGAAAATATACACACACTTTTTTTTGGTACTTTCAACTTGAAGCCCCTTTTTTTCTTCTCCTTTTTATGTAGTAAGAAACGCTTACAATTGAGTTTTGAGTGATACGAGAGATGGTACATTAGAAAGGAATTGTATTTTTGTTTCTATTTTTTTTTTCTCCTTTTTTTTGGAAAATACGCTGGGATTTAGGAAAGATGCTGTAGGTTTGTCGCCAGAGACGAAAGAAAAGCTGTAGAATGACAATAAGGATGAAGGAGAGGATGACGTTAAAGACAAGGGAGCAGAAGAAGCTTTTTTTTCTCCTTTTTTCGTCCTATCGAGTCTCTCCGGCTCTTCTCTCTCTCTCTCTCTCTCTCTCTCTCTCTCTCTCTCTCTCTCTCCTGGTTTGAGTTTGACTTGAACGTTTGACGATAAAAAAAGCAATAGGACCAAGCTGTTTTGTGGAGACCACTCTGACTCTGTGAACGAAGAAGAATCCATTGAGGACGATATTCATGCTTGTCACAAAAAAAAATGAATTGTTTCGTCGTATTTTTCTTTTACGTTTTTTACACGCTTCCTTGAGCTTCTTCGTATGAGTTTGTGTGTATAAAAGTTGAAATTTGTGTGTGTGGAGGCTTCATCGACACACATCTCTTATGGTGAGTAGGAGCATATGATATGGTGAATTCTTACATTTATTGAGTCACTACAAAATGCATGTTATGTACCATCATCTTCCAGGGGTCTTCAATACTTTATAGATGCAGGAGATTTTTTATTCAACTGGAGGTACAAAATGCATACACTGCTGCATACTGTAGAGGATGAGAGGAAAAAAATGTAAATGTAAACATTTTTGTGTTTTCTGAACAAGTCATTTTCTTCTTTCAGTCTCTCTCTCTCTCTCTCTGTCGAAGAGTCAACATTCAGTCAATGTTTTTGTTTTCCTCTTGTAATTTGAGAGATAAATAAAAACAACGTGTCTGTTTTCCTCAATTGAGTGTGAATCTTTAGACTTTTTTCTTTTTCTTGGACTCATGTCTTATTCTTTCCCATCCTCTTGTTGTTCTTCTTTCTTTTTTGTCTGTAAGAGATGAAGATGTACATATGAGGAGTAGGAGTACAAGAAGCAGAAAAAAAGTTGATTGTTTGAGTATACAAACAAAATAAGAATGAACAACTTCCTGTACAGTCTCAAAACACTTTTCTCGGATGTGTTTTAGTTTTTATAACACAATGACTGCGAATTACTTGTTTGAGATTTAATTGTTCTTCTTTTTCTATCTCTCTCTCTCTCTGTCTTCATTTCGGAGTTTCAACTTCAAATGTTAATGGCAATGAAAGTGTGGTGGGAGTTGTTGATGAATTGCTGTTTGTGACAGGTTATGTATTATTTTAGTTGGTTTTTTTTATTTTGTGTGTTTTACTTATGTTCATTCCATATAAATGTTTTAGTTGTTAGTTTGGTTGGTAGTAGAGAGAATACCAGGCGTTAATTTTTATTTAAGTACAGATGTGTTGTCTCACATCAATGTCTTTTATTTTGCAAAATGTTTGAGTTGTATAAGATTTCTTGTTGTGTTTTTTTTGGGAACTTGAAACTTTTTTGTGTTGAGTTCCATCCATGCTAACGCTAAAGCTAAAAAAAATTGTTTGATTGTATACGTAACTACTCCCCCTTCTTTTGTATTATTTGTAATTGTAAAAAGATTGAGGTCTTTTTTTTGAATGATGCATACCATGTACTATAGTGCAGAACTTTTCTATATATATATAATATCTGTAAATCGAAATTTACACGGAGCTACTCATTTCATTAATTAATTAGTCGGTTTTGTACTTTTAGAGTGCACTGTGAATTGTCATGCCATGCGAAATGATTTTAGTGTGAAGTGTAGTTGAACCTCAAAATCTCATTAAATATTTTTTTGTGTCCATCCCACATAAAAGGAGAAGCTTGTCAGATGTTGGAGAAGAGAAAATGGATTTGAAATAGTGTCAGTCTTTTTATATAACCAAAAATGTCCACTTTATTCCTAAGACAAAACCTCAACATTGAAAATTTCCAGAGAAAGGTGAAGGGCATTGAAATAAAAAGGAGAAGGAGGAATGAAAGTGCACGAAATATTTTGATGAATGTCCTTTTCTATTTTTGTCTTATATTATTAGCACTCTGCCATCTCCCCCCTTATATTTTTAATGGGTCTCCTCAGAGACCCCAGTCTTTTTTAAATGTGTTGAGTCTACTTGAATGTTCCTGAGAGAGGGGGAGAGAAAAAGTAGTTAAAAGAAAAAGCAAAAGGTAAATTATAAAAGAAGATAGTTTATAATAATGTGACCATATATTACATAGTCCGTGATGGCTAATTGCTCCTTTTGGTCGGTTGAACAGAAATTTTTTTCTTTTCAAAAGACTTTTTTTTTTTGGCTGGATTAAAGAGCATCATTTCTTACGTCTTTATACATAACATCAAGTTTATTCTTGCTTCAAAGACAAGTCAAGAGTGAAGAGAGAATGTCAGGGACACTTTACGTTCTCCATTTTGTACAACAAACTCCTCTTCTTAGTCTTCTTATTCTTCGAGCTCACGACAAGCTTTTGTTGTCAATGGACTCGAAATGTTTGACACAACGTCTGCATATGGCATCTTTTTTTTACGTGCTCGACTTATTTTACACTATTAAAACTAGAGTTTACTTTACATGCATTTACCCTTATATGGATATATATATATCCATGATGCAGTTAAATGGAACTCTTTTTTTCTTTCATGTTTCTTTTTTTGTCTGCAGTCTCAGTCTATATTTTATCTACCTCTTAAATTCAGCATGGAGGGAGCATCTTAGTATTTAGTGTTAGTTTTAAAAAGACAAAAAGAGGGTATAAATATACATAAGAGAGAGAGAGAGAGGAATAGCGATGGTGGTCTATTTATTTATTTTCGTTTTGTAGAAGCTCTTTAGGGATACAAAAATAGTAGTAGATTTAATCCCCCTTTATAAATTGTAGTGTACAACTTAATGATTTTTTTTGTCTTGTCTTGTTTTTATTCTTTCTAAGTATCTCTCTTGCTTATATATACGTAATTCTACTTTTTTATCTCTCTCTCAAGATTCTACACCTTGCTGTCTTGATTTGGTAACAAAGTCTCTTTTAACTATAGAGATAAATATGTGTGTGTGTTGTATCTGTACATGTATTTATGGTGAGACCCTATCGTGTGATAGGTGTTTCACTAATAAATCCCAAAAGGGTTTAACTATAGAGTCAAAGTGAACATTTAAGCTCGTTATTTACGCCATTGTTCTTCTTGTCCTTGTTAATTTAGTCATAGACCCCACTAATCTCAATGATTATGTAAATGCAAAAGCATGGCTTTTTATCATGGATCATGAATCGCTCACTGTCAGCTAAAAAGTATTAAATGCTCATTTTCAAACTTCTACAGTCTACAGATACTTGATTTCTCAATATTCAGTATTTAATTTTGTACACTCACAATTTTGCAAATGACAGCATCTTTCTTTCTTTTATATTTTGTATCAAAGTACAAAATTCGATCCTTATTTCCTTTATAAATTTAATTATTTTGTAAATATACAAGCCATAATTTAAATTTCTTCTGTGATACGGCCTGTATCTGTACACTGTACAGTCATGTTGGAAGCATAAAGGAAAATTGAAGAAATTCAATTTTGTGGAATCATTATTATAATTAATTAATTAAATTAGTACCTTTTTTTAATTAAAAAAAAAGATTTAATGGAGTTTTGATAAAGTTGAAATTTGAAACAAGTATTTTTAATTTTTGTCAATGATTATTTAGAAATTTAAATTTAATTTGACTAAATTTATCTTGACAATCCTCATGGGGGAAGGGAAGAGAGGAAATGTACAATTTGACTAAAAAGTCAATTAAATGTAACCTAAAAGATTAAAAAGTAGTAGGTACAGATAGAATGAGTGTATGTATGTCGCCAAGTCAAAATAAAATTAGGAGGTCCACTCTACAGAGAGAGAGAGAGAGAGAGAGAGAGAGAAAGAGAGAGAGAAAGACAAATGAATTGAGGTCTTTAAAACATTCTTGGGTCTCGAAATTGGCCAACTGAAAGGGAAACTTTTCCATGAATGTATAATGTAAACGGAGGAGCAAAAGAGGAAGGAGAGTCTCATCTGAATTTAAATAAATGGACAGTTAGTTGATGGTGATGAGATGAGCAATTGATTTGATTCGTTTTTGTACACATACTCAGTAGGTATGAATGCATAAAGGAAAAAAAGAATAGATTGAAAACTAGTGGAGATTTTCAAGAGGAAGATTCACAAGGAAATGGGATTACAAAATTTATGCACCGAGTAATTACCCAGTAGCTCCAATCTTTTTGGCTCCCAATGAGTCTTTGTCTTTCACTTTTTCCAACTTAACATTAAACTGCTCATGTCTCAAACACTCTCTATCTGTGTACAGGGTGATGAGTATAATTTACTTAAGAAATTTGTACAAGAATTAATTTTTTTGGACAAATAATTTCATTAATTTTTTCTTGTAATTAAAACAAAGACTTTAATTCTCATCTTGGAATCTTCTTGAACAAAAATTATTATCAAGATTTTTAATCTTAAAGTCACATTAAGTTTTTTTCCAGTTTACCCTGTAAAGAATGATACTGATATTCATTTCAAGGAGGAACGTGCAGATCTGCATTCAAGCTCCCCGTCTTTTTTTCCTCCATTTGACTACTGGATTTTTTTTCTCTTCTAAGACTTGGATTTTCTTTGGTGAAGACAAACGCAATTTATCTATGTCGGATTCAGGCCGTGCACATTAACCTCTGTGTGTTTGTTTTCTTACTTGGAATGTGAAATAACATTCCAGTAAATTGAAATGCAAAGTACTTGTACAGGACAAGGACACACACACTTGACATTCTTTCCATGAATTTTGACTCATAATTTTGCTCAAATATTTATTTAATGTCATTTGACAATCTATATTACTGTCGACTCTTATAGTTAATTTCAATAAATTAAATTTGTGTTTCAAGGCAAAATGATTATTTACAATTATAAATAAATGAAAATTAATTTGCCTAGGGTCATTGGCAGATAGGGAAAAAGTTGTATACATAAAATACACAAAAAAAAGTGACCGGAGGCACACGTACAAGGTAGAAATGTAATCAATTTAGAGGGAACCATTTTAGGGAATTTGGTACTGGTATGATAAGGAGGATTAAGCATTTAGAGCAGTGGGATAAGTAGTAGCTAAAGCTTAAGTAGATTTCAAGTCACTTGAATGAGTTGATCTTGCTTCTGTTTTGCAATTTGTTTAAACTATTCTACACTTTTGGTTCTCTTTGAAAAAAAACACAAGACAAAAAAACCTTTTGAGCTTCGGCATCAATTGTGGAATGTTAACTACCAACCTTTTTGGTCTTTAACTCGTCGTTACAATTCCTTGTTGTTTTTTTTTGTTAAAGAGGAGCTGCCAAACAAAATATTTTTGTTGATCCCTGCCCCCTCAGACAGTCAGACTGAAAGACTTTTTTGACTGTTGAGAAAAACCTCAAGTCTCAAGTGTGTGGTAGTAGTGAATACTCACGTTTTTAACTTGATTCACAATGTACTTAATTACATCCTCTTTTGTCTTCCTGGAGGAGCTTCATGAATCAAGTCTTCTTGTGTGCACATTTTTATTCCAACTAAATTCTTCTCTCTCAATGTTTTATGTCGAATTCTTGTTGAAAATTATCTTGTATTTCTGCAAAAAAACTTTTTTTCTTCTTCCTTTTACTATCCACGTACCAAGAATAGACAGCAAGATTCTTCGGTCATAAAATAAAAATACGGATACTCTTTAACGTTTCCTTGGGAAATTGCAACTTATTTTGTTGTGATATACACAAACACAGTCAAAAAATTTATTCCGTTTGATGACTTGACTCACAATTCTTTTATTTTTTATTTGATGTTTTTATATGAGAGAACGCTAAAAGCTTTCCAAAAAAGATTTTTTTTACAATGTACAAATATACTTATTTTGTGAACAAATTAATTATGTATCATTTTATTTAAGTGAGTCTCTCCCTCACTAGTTAAAAAATTTTGATGACTGAGATGTTAACAATTTTTCGTTTGAAACAATTTGTTAAAGTTGTTTTTCTTCATCTATAAAATTTAGAGAGTGTACAATTCACAAATGTTTATAATAATTTTTTGAACAGTTCATCAAATCCCGATATGGATACTGATGTACAATGTACAATCATGTATATTTTATATTTATGACCAAAGATATTAATCTTGTTCTAAAATGGAAAAATAAAATCAAGCTCAAAAAAAAGACAAGGTGGTCGTTTCACAACTTGTTTCTTTTTTTTGACACTTATTTTCTCTCCCAGTTCTTTTTTTGGTGTGGGTGGCACTAAAATGAGTGCAGCTGTCATCAACTTTCCAGACGAACAAAATTTAAATGATTTTTTATTTCAACTCTGTTAAAAAATCTCTACTGATAAGGAAGATCCCTGTCTCTACTAACTTTTGAACTTGATGCAGGAGCTAAACTGAATTGTCCTTGTTTGAAAAATATAAAGCAAAAGGCAAAATCTTGGTCGAACTTTTTTTTTCTTCATGTTAAATCCTCCTTTTCCAAATAAGGCAAGTCTGTCATGGGGTCAACATTAATTTTAAACAAAATTAGTAATTTTTTATCTTGTCAACCATCAAATACTTTTTTTTATCTCTCTTTGCAAAATATATTTTACACAAAAATTTCTCAACTTTATTGACATTTAATTTGTAAGGATTCAAAAATGTCTTTGTGTGTTAGTAGTTCGTACATTATTGAATTGCATTGTACAATGTAAAAATTTAACCATAAATTATTAATAGACTCATGCCACCATCAACAAGAAGAATAGAAAATTGAATTTGAAGAAAATGAAAAAAAGAACCTTTTGAATTTTCTCTTACTTATAATAAAGTATATGACGACTCATATTAAAGTGAAATTTTTTTCATATCTCATGATGTTGATAGTGGTAAAATTATTCTCTTTTTCAATCTCTCTGTATAAAATATCACATGAGCATCAACTATAAACGATGAGACAGCAAGGAATTGTTAATTAAAATACATGGAGATATTCATATATTGAAATTTGCAAGAGAGAGAGAGAGAGAGAGAAAATTGAATGACATTTTTATGACGTGGCTGCTTTTGTCATTCTCTTTCATCTCACCCTCTCCTCACATAATTTCAAGAAGGGAGAGAGGGGGGGAATAGACTTTCGGCAGCAAACTAGAAAAAAGTGTATTATATCTATAGAGAGATGAATGTAGTAGTCGTGGTGGTATATAAAGTAATGAAAGATTGAGATAAAAAGTTTTTTATCTCCACAAAGAAAGGCTATTGAGCATTGTCCTTGTTGGACTGATCTTTGTATTTGGTATAACTTTGAATTTGGCAAAGTGACGCAGAAAATTTGCAAAGAAAAAAATTTTATGAATTGAATATTATAACATTATTGATATCTCTAAAGTATACACACTCCACTCATACCGTAAAGTATTTATCATGAATATGAGTCAAGTGGAGGGTTAAAAAAAGAAGGAATAGAGCACTATCTGTATGGATTATAGAAAATGAAAACTCATGAACATGAATATCATTTGAATCACATGCCGTGATAGATTTCAAGGGGGAGAGAGAGAATTTGTAAAGATTAGTGATAAGGAGCTCACTCAATTCTCAAATGAAAAGGCTCTAAAAAAGGAAAGGATATTCCACTGGAATAGGTCAAAATTTTTTGGCACAATGGTTGTTCGTGACGCATTTTGCATTTGCCAATTTTCATTCCTTTTGGTCGACGGTAAAATATCAGTTTATTTTCTAAAGTTTAATCGTATTCCGTCTCCATAGACAAAATACTCTGTCGGCTCTTTATGTATTTCCCCAAGAGAATATTTTTTTCTATTGAAATATCATGAGCAAAATGTTAGCCAGTTTACTTGTTTTTTCTACTCTACATTTAATAGTGTACATTATTAATATCTTTTTCAAATGAAAATTATTTACATGATGTTGTACTTATTATGTACAGTGCGCATAAAGGCATTCCACGAGATTGTTAAAATGTGAATTAAAGTAAGAGTACACAGAAAGCATGTAAAGTTAACGAGGAAACAAGGTCAGATAGTTAATGTCTGTCACATTTTAGTGGTGTAGTCACAAGCACAGTGGTCCTGTCTTGTTTTGAGGGATTCCATGCCGTGGAGATGATGATGACTCATACCTCAAATTCGTGTAGAGGTAAACATTCCAGTTTTCTCTCTCTCTCTCTACTGTACGTATGAGGGAGATGCCAAAACAACTGCCAAAAAAAGTTGGAGCTTCCAATCTTAACGTAACCCTAGACCATTGTTTTTCCTTTCATTGTTTTCATACTGTCGAGTGGATGGGATTGTCAGGTGTTTATGTACATGGTGGCGTACAAGTTGACTACATGAAAAAGAATGGGCCCGTCAAGTTGAGGCTTTCACTAGTAATCCTTCACTTTATAGACAGGCGTTGGAGAGAGAGAGATGAGGAAAAAAGATTTATTTTTGTTGAAACATTTGATTTCTCTCTCTCCATTCTAACTCTCAAAATAAAAATAGGTGCAGAGAGCCTCATGCTTTTTTTCATACAAAAATATTAGTGAGTGTGACAATGTACAAATGGCACAAAATTGTGTCAGTAAAGGGACGTCAGCCAGTTTTAGCTATAACGTTGTTTCAAAAAAATATTTTCATGTCATTTTTAAGCTAAAAACTCTTTGTGTGAGTGACACTAGACAAATAAAATAAAAAGTTTTTTTATGTATGAATAAATATTTTTACGAAAAATGTACAAAAATTTACATTTCTCACATTTTTTTCTTGTTGTTTCGCTACAGCTAGAGCTAGGGCTAAAAGCTAGAGGGAATGGAGAAATAAACAGATTTTGGGTTCAACAGAATTATGACGGGAGGACGCACACACTTAGAGGACAATATTTAAAGCCATATGTTCCCCGGTTTTTGAGACATGGAATTTGATTTCCTGTAATGTCTCAACGTTCCATATGTATATCTAAAAGTGAACTACAGATATTCGCTTGTGCTCTCTCAAGTGAATTCTATTGATAAGAGAAAGAAAAAGTGCCCGCTACAAATGTAACATACATGTATAGTTTCAAAAAGACGTAGAAGAAAAGTACATGAGTGTAAACTTTGACTTTTTCACATCTTTTCTCTCTCTCTCTCTCTCTCTCTCTCTCTCTCTAGGATCGATACTGGTACAGAACTACTTTGTATTATATATATGAGAGAGCCAGCTGAAAAAATCAATAATCCATAAAAGAATTTTTTCTCCTTCTTCTTCTTTTACCGTCTTGAACGTTTACATAGTGTGCTTACTCAATTTGATGAAAGTTTGGGTCTTTTTTTATATACAAGCGGTATAAAATTACTACTCGTGTATTATTAGTACAGGAGAGAGAGAGAATATATTGTATTTCTTCTTATTGAATGGGGGAGGGCTCTCATGATTTCAAGTAAAATAGTCGTAATTGTCATCCGCTTGACTTGACATTTATGAGCAGTACAAAAGTATAGAGTTGTTAATAAAAGGCTTGTATAATTAAATGTTATTCTATATCTATCAGTATAGTATCTATACAACTTGTACATATACATGCGTGTGTGTATCTGTATTTTATTCTGTCGACTACAAATTTTGTGGGACAATGGTGAGGCTCCAGATTGAAAGTGATGTGAGTCGGGTTCTCGGGTATTTGTAACTTTTTGGCTGGAGAAAATAGAACAAGGAGAGAGAACAAGATAAAAAACTAAGAATGTTCTACTTGTCTCTTGTTTGAACTCTGGTTTGAAAATTCCAAGGGAAGGCTCAAATGATTTTTTTTCTTTGTGTTGCTAAGAACCCTTCATTCAAGAATTGTTTGTATGACGTCACACAAGCCGCCTTTCAAAACTGATAGACGCTTGTCTATGTCTAAAAATGTGTATACCTTGGAGCCAGATTTTTTTTTTGCAAGTTGCTAAAATATGGATCAAACAAGAGTAGAATGTTACATATCAAGTAAAAAGTCATGGCTTTTTTCATACTCTTTGAATACCTCCAGTATTATGTAGAAATACAGATATAAATTACGTATTTCATTTTTTGAGGTAGAAATCGTACAGATTCTGTACAGCTCGTACTAAAAGTGTAGCCAAAGTTAATGGAATTTAGTTGTACAAATTTAGAAAAAAAAATCTATCCAAACTTTCTTTGCCTCTAGTGTTAAAAAAAAGTTGGTAAAATTTTGATTATTTGGTGAAACTGTCTTTTATTGACTTTTATACGTTTTAGGAAAACAAAAAGAAGAGAGGATTCATGAAAAAATAAAAAATTCCCCCTTGGGTTTAGTTTGGGATACAAAAATTCAAAACATCAATATTTATTTTTATTTCCTGTAGATTTTAGAAAAGTGTGTGAAACTTGTGGTTTGAAAGTTAAGAAATTACGGAGAAGACGATTTAAATTGAAAAAAAATCTCTTCATGTTGAGTTTATCCAAAAAAAAGTAAAGATGGTGGAAAAGAGGACAAAGTGATTGCAAGTGATGAAAGCATAAAATAAATGTATAAAAAACGTACAGTGTGTTGTAGTTTGTACGGTGGTTTTAGTGATTGACTTGAATTAGCTGGAAACTTTTACCATGATGAGAATCATATGACGTCTAATGTATTGTATGTGTATATTATATTGAAGAGGATTTAACTACTAATCTCAAGTTTTGTGAATCACCATCAGTGTCTATGTGTACTAATATGTGTATTACCTCTTTACTATTTACTTTGTGTAGAGTATAAAAATCCCTCATCTTCTTCTAAACTTCATTTCTTTTCTCTACACAACTCGTCTTGTGAATAAACTCCTTTTTGAGCCTACTTTTATGTAAGAGAGAAAAAAATGTCTTACATAAAAGTAGGAAGATGAGACGAGGGTTTTTTATATATAAAACTAAAATATTACAAAATAAAGCTTCAAATTTTACCACCATGGAAGAATCAGAAGCTTCTTCACATGAAAGAGAAAAAAAATCCCTGTCACACACTGACATCCTCCGTTGAATTTCATTGAGAATATTATTTTTTTCAAGTTTTGTAATTGTGATAATCGTTTCGCTCCTGGTTGTCATTGTCCGTTCTAGCCATGTGTCTACTCTAGCTCTCTCGAAATTCTTTTTTTTTTGTGTGTTGAGTACAGAATTATTTTATGCCTATTTAAGTGGGTTAGTTGAGACGAATATCTCAAAAAAAGTCTTTTCAAATCAAAACCTTATTTACTATTGTAATTTTTACTAAGGTAATATGTAATTCAATGTCTTGTCCCACTCCTTTTTTTTGAAGTGAGTGCTACTGCTAGATTATTCATAAAAATTGTTTCCTATGAATTACATAATAGATTTGAAATTTCTGTACTTGGCATTTTAAATGGATTTGGTAGGTCTAAATAAAATATATTTCAAAATTTTATAGAAATGTTTCCTCCCATTCAAGGAATAAAAAGGTGAAAGGCTGCAGCACTGTACAAATTTACATGATAGGTATTAGAATTTTTTTTTTTCTCAAGAAAAAATCTTTTCAAGGGAGTAATTAGATCCAGCCAACCGTTACATCCACTTTGTCAATACAGAATTATCATCAAGTTTACATATATTGAGATTACACATGTTGAAATTTCTGTATCTGTGGTGGCGTCAACTCCCAAGAAAAAAAAATGTTGAATATTTGATACACTTGCACGTCACCACTAAATGGTGGGAAGAGCAAGTCAATGTATTGATAATGATGATTATTATGCGGGTTCTATCAACGAATCGAAAAAGATCAATTTTTACGGCAGGGAGGACTTTTTTCCTTTGTTTTGATCTTCCTTGAAAAAATGTACATTGACCATACATGTACTTTTACCAAGACACGTAAAAGTATTTTTTTGAGCTATTTTCTCTCATTTTTTTCCTGTCAAAAAATAAGATTCAACTTTCAACTTTAGGTGATAGCATGAGGGAGAATATAAAAAGGGTTCTATTATTTATGGCCAAGGTTTTCCAAGTTTCCTTTTCGTATCACATGCAATTTGACTTTGGGCTAGAGAGAGAGAGAGAGTACATAATGAATATGAGATGGAAGCTCCTAATATTATTTATTGAAGTACAATATACATGTAGACAGGATGTGTGATGGATGCAAGGAGTCTTGATTCTTCTTTGTACATATAATAAATATATTAGCGAGAAAAAAAATGGGCAAGGAGAAGGAAAAGTTGCTTGCTTGTGCGTTGAGTCTCTCTTTTTCTGATGAACACAATGGGGCTCTTGTTATACAATGACAGAGATTCTTGGATATACTCATGAATTCTTACTCTCCTGCCATGGAAAATGAGAGAGGAGGACATGAAGAATATCATAACGTGTATAAAGTAAAAGCAGATGAGTTTTTGAGGAGAAGGAGAGTTTTGGAGATACGGAGGATAGTGCGTGCTAGTTGTGAGTTATATCAAGATGGTCTCTGCATAGTCAGTCAGTTTGCTAGTCGTGCAAAATACAAAGAATGAAACATTTCAACTTTACAAGAGTCTTGAAAGAAGAATATAATATGTATGAAGAGAGAGAAGAGAGACTTGTAGTACATTACATGTCTCTTTCAAAATTGTACAAATTTTTCACAGAGACTTGAAATGACTCTCCGGAAACTGAAACGAATTCAATGCACTTGGGCCAACGGATTCTTGCCTTTTTGCTACGATGAATCGTTTTGCCTCTTTTTTATACTGGTACTCTTCACTCACTAGTATCGTAACAGCCCTTGTCGTGGTATATCAAACCTAGTTTTCTTCTTCTTTATCCTTTTTGTCTTGCACTCTCTATCTCATCATGCGCAAATGTTTGAATACTTTACATTCTACAACATTCTTTTAGTGACCTAGGTTGGAAATGTACCAATATTTCCACCCGTCCTTTCTTCTGTCGACTCCCGTTAAATCCGGAATTTTGATTTTTGCCAAAATTATTTTTTCATATTTATAACGATAAACAACAAAACTGTTTATTTGTAATTATTTTTAAACTTTAATTTTTCGGTCCATTTTTTTCCCCTTGTCATGTAGCGACTCTAGAGATAGTTTCAAAGTTTATTATGTTAGTAGGTACGGCTACGAAGCTACGATTAATCAATCTGCAGTTATTTTTGAATTATATTAAATAGCTATCTCATTTATACAAAACGCACAATTGCCCTACAGCAATTTTTTCAAAAAAAAAAAAAAAAAAAACTAGATTGTCCTGCATTGGCTAAATTGAAACTGTCAGCTCTTTCTCTTTCCTTGTTGTCTGTTGTGTGCCGTTGTGTAGTCTACACAGTGTAGACTACATGTTTGTTATTTAAATGCAGTAGAGTCACTTTAATTCTCTTGTCAGTTGTTACCTCACCCCCATCACCATGTTCATACTTTTATTGTCATGCATTAATATCCTTGTACAATCATCTTTTTTTGCCGTTTTGTCCATTTACCATCATAAGCAGTTTTGTCCCATGTGATGACAACATTTGTGTACAAAAGACAGATCATAAAAATTTTTAGTGGTTTGAGATGTTTGCATTTGAGTACTTCCTCTACATTTTTTTTGTAATATTATGAATATGAACAATATACAAGACACATGTATATATTGTTTTTATTATGTTTTACATTATCATATCTATTTGCAGACAGGAGACAGGTCTGGGCAGTGCATCATTAATAAATGACATAAGGAGTCAGCCACAAGTTCTCTAATTAATATGCAGAGTGTGTTTCTAGTAGGTGAGAGAGAGAGGAAGACGAAGCAACACCTCATCTCTCTCTCTCTCTCTCTCTCTCTTGGAAGAAACCAAAAGACAGTACAAATATGAACAATGAACTTTTGATACATTGTAAAATCACAGTTGTACGTATACTTATACATATTTTGTATACACAGAAAGCCGTTCATATGTGGACATGATTAGTAATCCTGATGAATGTTTGCATTTCTTTCGTGTGCGCTTTGAGAGCTAAACAAATTTTATCCTTTGTATTACCTTTGTGATGCAACTTATGTTGAAAAAAAGAAGGACTTCTGGACTAGACTTGTGAATTTCATGAATACAATTTTCAGTTAAAAATCTCTTCACCTGTTTCTATAGATCATTTTCATTTTTTACATATTATATAGTATATTCTCTCTACGAAATGAAACACCATGAGAGAGATACGACGGACTGGATTAAAAAGAACGTGAAGATTGTGGGACACTAAATTATCATATTATTATTGTTACACAATATAACTTTTTACCTATACGTATACTAATATATTTCAAAAAGTCTCCAAAGAGAAAAATCTGTAAATTTATGGTGGGTTCTTACTGATTATCTTTCTTCTCCATACCTCTTCTACTACTCTTTTTTACTCTTATTTTTTAAAGCCATATGAGTATGACCAGCTCGTGCATATCACTAGTCATATTAAAGCTTAACCAAAAACTTCTTTGCTGAATCTTGTGCTCCTCTGTCTTTTTTATTCTAACCAATGAAGTTCCCCTCGTTATCCTTTATTCTCTCTCTCTTGACTTTACTTAACGAAAAGTTGAATTCATTTTAATATCATGGTTTTTATCTCTCTCTCTCTCTCTCTCTCTCTCTGCCTTTAATGCCGTCCACGTGGCAATGTTATACTCTTATTATAAAATGGAAGTGGACTGTGCTGTGTACAGTATACACAATTATTATTATTTTCTCTCTCTCATGGGAATTATGAAGGATCTAACAATTGCTCCTCTTAATTTCCTCATTTGGTGAGAGCTATATAAAATGTAGGGAGGGAGATAGGATGATGTTGAGGATCTCTAACTTGTGTCTCTCTTTTACAAATTACATAGATATATTACAACTGTACACTACACTACACTACAGTCACACGACACTGCTTTTATGTGTGTAATTTGGGGTAAAGCACACAGTCATTCATGGTACTTGAGTACCAAGATTTTTGTTGTTGTATCATCTGTATCATGACAAAATTAGATTGAGTGAACGTGTAAAAAAAACATTATTCTGTTGTTTTTGTGTTGTGAGTTTTTGTGTTGGAGACTAAAAAAGAAAAGTCCAATGATTTAACACTATGAAGAATTTTATACCTTCATTTAGTAAACTTTCTAATCAATTTGATTACACTATTAATGTCATATAGATTTGATACACTATTATTATTATTCTGATATTACGACAGATTTACTATCATTCATATCACAGTGTAAAAAAAATTCCATATATAAAAGGGTATAAACCACCACCCCAATTAGAAATAAATTAAAAGGGTTATAAAACGACCTACCACAGTGTAACTAGACTAAATTTATAGAGTTGGAGAGTTTAACTGATTCATAAAAATGAGTTTTAAAATTGGATTGAGCAATTGCAAGTCTACGTATCTGCACAGATAGAAAGTCGGGCGTTGCGGATTCAACGCTTAATGTGGAGGTATGGGCATTTGTCTTTATGTTTGGATTGGAATTTATTAATTGAAATAGAAATGATTTAGGAGAGAGAGAGACAGAGAGAAAAAAACAAAAGTTGAGTGTGTAGGTATAAAATATTATTAATGGATGACTCTGATGACTCCATTTAAAGGACGGCTTTTGGTGGGAGATCCCCGTTATATCAGAGTCAAAAGTGGGTCATTAAATTGACGATTAGAATCCAAAGTATGATATTAGTTGATAGATTTTTTTTCTTCTCTGTAACAAAATATGATGATGGTTGGTCTGTAGGTATTATAACGTATCTGTCTGTAGTATGAGTGAGGCGTGTTGATCCTTTTTTCTTGTGGAGTCTCGTCACATCCTCCTCTTTAAAAGTTGAATGAGGTGCAATTTTCGTTCTCAACGATCTTTTTGGTTCTTTCGTCAAACATCAGTATTCTGCCGCTTGTCTGTCTCTCTCTCTCTCCTGTCAAATGCATTTCATCACGCTCTCCTCAATTTCATTAAGTTAAATCTACTCTGTGTGTGTGCCAGAGTACGTCTTTTGTCATAGATGTAGATTGTAGATGTGTGTGTGTGTTGCTTGGCATTGTGATTCCTCATGAAATCTTGAGTATGTCACGTCGCTGTACAAGTACAATTCATCCAACAATGTCTTTTCAAGTTTGAATTAATTCCAATGTAATTTAAGGTGAGGTTGTATAGCATTCCAGGACGAGGACCAGGACCCAATTTTTTTTTCATCTTGAGTCCACCGGAGAGAGAGAGAGAATTGAACTTTGACATTAGCGAAAAAAAGTCGTTCTCTACACAAACACACGCACATACGTATACACATGTAGGCATATTCTGTGCATGTTTAAATCCACTTGGAGTACTGTTGACAAGTCGAATAGGTTTTTTTTATCTTTTAGACATAGACTTTGTTTGGCTTAGGAGAAAAAAAGAGAATTGGAATCGAAATTACCAGATGCCCCAAATACAAGGCTGAGGATGTTATGTTGCATAATAGAAACTGAAAGTCACTGGGAGAGGACCCGGGTTTGGTAGACAATGCACAGGAGGACACACATGCTTCCATAAAATCGGGCAAGACGAAAGCCAACTCGTTTCTCTCTCGTCTATCTGGTCTTCGTGTGTGTGTCTCTTTCTGTGTGTACCTGCTATTTCAGCCATCAATTTTATATCAAGAGAAAAAAAGGCGAAGCTCGAGACAATAAAAAAAGAGGTAACTGACTGCCATCGACATCGACAAAAGTCACTGCCACAGTGGCTGTCATTATTTTATACAGTTGGCGGCTGGGTGACAGTGTCTGTTCAGTAACGAGACGGATATCCCTAATGTCAGGTATCCCATACACATTGTATGTATTTTCTCTCTCTTTATTCTTTGACTTTGACTGAAATCTTTCAGCTTTCCATTTGAGGTTTTTCTCCAAAATCTGCAATTTTTTTTAAAGCCAAATATAGCCCACGTTTTGTAACTGTGTGGATAATATACGGGGGGTGGTCATAAGAGAAGGATAGGCGTAACATGACTATTATAAGATGGAGCTGTTACTTTTATTCTCGTGGCAAGTTTATGGGGATAGACACGCATATGGTGGAGTAAAAATGGGATATTTTATATGTACACATACTAAAGATACCTATAGAGGGGTTGTTGTTAGAGAGGACGAGGAGTAATATTGTCTTTGTGAACAGCCCTTTTGGATTCTCATCGTTTACTTGAAAAAAAGGCTCCTTTGATTCAGAGCCAATGTAGTGTTCCGAATGTCATTTAAACTCTCACTCTCCCTCTCGTTCGGGGAAAACTTTTTATAGAGCTCGTAAAAAACTTTGCTTTAGTCTGTCAGCAAGACCAAAACTCCAGCTCAAGAGATAAGGCAAGCACGTGCTCTCTCTCCTTCCTATCAATTTATAGTGATAACGACATGGTCTTGACTAGCAGCTCTGTCAGTTTTTTTTCTTCTCATTCATCGATGAAGGCATCTTTATGAACCAGGTGCTACATATGCATGAGATGAGGATAAAAACCAAAAAAAAGTTTTGTAAAAAGTAAAGGTTAACCTTATCTCACTTTTTTTCCCTAAGTATCGACGTGTTAATAATGAGAAGGTCATAACCTTTTACCACTTGGAGAGAGAGACCGCGGGACATTCACACATTTGATGTGAGCCATTTATTTTTTCCGCCCATTATTGATACAGTCTTCCCTTTGACCAAAAAAAATAGATTAATATTCCAGAGGGCCTCTTTCAAATAATAAAAAGTAGGTTTTTTTTGAAAACATTCTGAAATTAAAATTGACAATTTTTATAGTCAACTTGTTCCCCTAAAGTTTTCTTTAGAAAAGTTTCGAGATGATATCTTTTGATCAAGTCTTTAAAGATAATAATCAAATGGTTTAGTTTAGTTTACTTATGGGTCAGATTTAAACTAATGTTTTTTTGGTAAGAGAATTTTCTCTTATGAAAGTAAAGTTTTAGAATTGCAAAGTGTACATTATTTGTACAATGATGATGATGATGATGACCTTTGACAATTTTGTGGAAAGGTCAGAGCATGATCATGACGCCGCTTTGGGTTTACAAGTTTTGTTTAAATTTTGTTGTTTTTCATTTACATTTTATAATAAATTACTCATGTCGGATGTGTTGTACATGTTCAAATTCAACTCCCCCCCCCATTCTTATTTGACATGTAGGGACATTTAGTGTTAGGCAATTTTCTTTCGGTTATCTTTTGACTTTTTATTCTTTTCTTTTACTATTAAAAAATTATACAGGTATTTTAAAAAAAGGAGCTTTTTATCATCTCGTCTGTCCCGTTGAAGAATTGATGACAGATAATTTTTCTAAAAGTCTTTTTTGTTTGTGTCCACACAATTTAAATATGGAGGATTGCTGTTTTGTGTAGTCAATAGAAGGAGACTTGTTTCTAATTAGACAAGATTACTATGTAAAACCGACGGTGATAGAAAGCTGTAGTCAAATCTCAAAAACTTTAGACCGTGTGTACAAGTACACACATACGATTCATTACATTACTGTTGCATTAGTGCATAGAAAGGGCAAGACCTTTACAATATATTGACTCTGTAATAGTTTGTGAAAGTTTTTTTTTTTGCTAGTCAAAAAATGTTTGATAAAACAAAACAAATGGCTTGTGGCGGAAGGTTAATAACTTAATACTACTAGTCGACTGTCTTGTGTGTTATTGTATTTTTTAACCTAAAATGAGACGAGTCAATATTCTTTTTTCTTTGTATAGGAAAGTAGGAAATATTTCATAATAAATCTTTTTTCTATTTTTTTTTACATATTTTATTTATCTCGAGTCCACATTAATCGGAATGCCGACATTAGGAATAGGAATTGACTATGTAAAAAAGATGAAGATTTTTGTTTTTTTTAAAAAAAGTATATTATTGATATTGACTCGCATTAATTTAATTGAACTTTTTTTTATTCATTAAAAATTTTTACCAATTTCTCAATCCCATTGACTCAAATTGTGAATGTATGCATAGACAACTAACAACTAAGTAATTCAAATGTCAAATGTGCAGCGTAGAAGAGAGAGAGAGAGAGGCAATAGAAACCTTCCAGAAATCGCACAACTGGTTTTTTGGCGAATTGTTAAGAGTGCAAAACGTGTCTCACAGTCAAGAGAGTTATGTCTTTAGTGTGAGGACTAGTACATATATACATAGATGTGTATAGTGTACATATTAAAATGTCAAGCGAAAAAGAAAGTAAAGTGGTTGATGTGAAGTCGACAAACTACACTTGTCTACACCACTTGACTTTGAAGAGGCAGGAAAACTCTGTCGACTTAGTCTTGCATAATTATCAAAATTCTCTGTCCTCTTTCAATAACATGTCTCATGTTTCTTGTAAATCTTATAATATAAATATATACATGCTTTCAAAGAAAAAAACTCTCAACACTTGAAAGCGAAATCCGGGAGTACAAAATGTGATGGTGACCTCTGTATCATTATCCTTGAAGAGATTCTTTGAGCTGTGCTATTCAAACCGGGAGCTAATTTACTCTCAAGAAAATATAGGTAGTAATTATTCTTTGAAGGATTTTAATAAACTAAAACTACACAGAGAAGCGGAATGACGTTGGAAGATGCAAGTGAAGTTGATGATGATGGTTTTTAAAATTTATGTGAACAAGGAGGGAGAAAAAAAAAGGTTTTGCAAATTTTAGCAAAATAAGAAAAAGATGAGAGAGAGAGACTTAATTAATTCATGTCAACCCTGAACTGCAAAACACAAAGTCATTGACTAGTAGTGGGTAGATGAGGAGGAAAAAAAATTAATTAGACACACTAGTTAAACAGCTGTTTGTACAAAATAAAGTTTTACATGATGTACAATACAAAAGGTCCGTCACAAATGTTTAATATTAAGAAAGGGTTTTTATAAATTAAATGTGGGTTGATATTTATTTTGCACTGTTGGAAAAGCTCAAGTCAAAAGATTAAGGAAGAGTCGAATCTCATCATTGACTTTATCTTCATTTTTAGTGGGTTGGTTTTGGTTAAGGGTGGGTTGGTGCATTGCGTTATTGTGTCAAGTCAAAAGTTTTCTTTTGCCATTTATTTCTGTTTTTTTGTTGAGTCCCACCAAAATTCGTGTGTGTATGTGCGTTTTGTATGATATCACTTTTTTGTTGGTTCGTTAGCTGCGAATTACAATAGAAAAGAAGAATAATGTGGTGGAAATACAGCTCAATGTCTATGTCTATGCGTAATACAGATACTCACGGATAAAGTTATAAGATATTTTCCACATGGATTTTTGTTACTAAAACATTACACATGTACAGGGTGCCGCATAACCCTTGCCGCCCTACCTACAGATGACCCCTGACATGTCAGAGAGAATCCTTCATACCAGTTTTGTAGAGAATTTAATTCTAGATCTAGTGCCACTACTTTCAATGACCTGGGTCAAAGGGCACAGGATTGCGCACGGATTTTCAAAAAAATTGCTTACAAAATTGCTACTCGTGAGTGCAATTGTATGCATCTCATGCACTCTAGCAACAA
>JAQIVZ010000835.1:0-48197 GCA_034700945.1 Arrhopalites spinosus | reverse complement strand
TAGATATAGAATTAAATTCTCTACAAAACTGTGTTTTTGGAATTTTTCTACCATTTATAGTTTAGGCTGTAGGGGGGCAGTCAAAGGTTATGTGCTACCCTGTATTTGAGAATAAAAAAAAAGTTGACTTACTTTCCACGTGTAGAGAGAAGAAAGTGAGAATAAAAAAAGATAAAAAAAAGTATGGCAACTTGACTTTGCACGTTCTTGTTCTTTTTTTTTTTACTTGCACATGAAATTGCAATTGCACGACAATGTCACTCAAGGACTGCACCAAAGCCCTTATAGTCTTTACGTACAACTATGAAGAAAAATAAAATTATATGTCACGACCACAGCCAACACGAAACTTTTATTTTTTACAAATACATGGAGAAAGTCACAATTTAGAAAAATGTCGACTATAATTGTGAACCATTTTTTATGGTATCTGTAGTTTTCAATATTTTTTTTGACCCAATTCTCATCCAGCTCACTATTGACATAAGCTACTCTCCCATGATTGGTTACAATTTGCCTAAATAAATTCCCTCGTGACTAGAAAAAAAGTCAAGGTGTTGGGTTTAAATAAATGAGATGCAGTTCAAGTTGAAGTGGAAGAAATATGAGAGAGGGCAAAAGAAAAAAAAAGTTGAACAAGATATTTGATACATTTTCTATACTGTCTCATCTTTAGTTTGGAAACCCTATATAGATTTTTTTTTTGGGGGGGGGGAGAGAACAAAAGAAAAATGGGATGATATTTTATATTATTATATTACTCTCTCTCTCTTGTATTATACAACTCCAACAATATGTATTTTACATGTGAGAGAGTGTATGCATATTTCTTGTCTTCTCAACTGTCATGTTAAAGTTGTACCTTTCACGAGCTTGTCTTGTCTCTCCCTCTCTCTCTCTCTGTCTTTCTCACTCCAATTTCATAGTCTACAGCTTCAAACTTTGACTTCCAAATCAGCTTTCTTCTGACTTGTTCCTGCTCTTTCAAACTCAACCACTTCCTCAAGTTATCTTCCTTCCCTTCGTCTCTCTCTCTCTCTTTGTATGCTGATGTAATCTAAATACCATTTCCATCTTCTTGTATATTCCTCTTCCATTGAAACCATCCTCCTCTCCCTCTCTCTCTAGCTTCTCCAACATTTATACTTTATCTATATTTATTATGTGGCCTCAAAATGAACGTTCATTTTATTTATTTTCTCCAATATTTCTTCTTTTCTCATCTTTGAACCTTTTTATATTTTTGAAAATACAATATAAAACTTTCTTTTTGAGTATCTAAAAATTACTGTATTTAAGAATTGATATTTTTAAATAGAATTTAAAATTAATTTAATATCTGTAGACAAAGTTGAGTTATTTAATTTAATTATTAATTTTAAAAATTCAATTCATTGTCAAATGTCAGTGCAATGGAAAAAAAATAAAAAGTCACCAATTTAAATAATTTTGAATAAAAAAAATAATCCATATATACCCGGCCATCAAAAAAAACAAGCTTTTACTTTACTTTGCCCTTGTCAAAAAAAAGTCGAGAAAACAAAAGTGAAAGTTAAGTGGAGCATCACAAAAAAAAGAAGAGAAAGAAGAAAAAAAGAGAGAGAGAGACATTAAATGATGGAAAAGATAGAAAAAACAGACTTTGAGAAATATGTAATAGAAGAGCAAAGAAAGAAAGTTTCAAGAATTAGTATGAGAATGGGAGGAGTATCACGTAAAAGGGGGGATTAAATAAAGTGAGAAGTGAAAAAAAGTTAAATCAATATTCAAATAGTGAGAAAGAGAGAGAGAGAGAGAGAGAAAGGAGATGAGTTAATGCAAAAGACATTTTAAAAAGGATTTAGCTTCTCAAATGACAAAAAAAAAGTTTCAGCTTGACAGGACATGATTGAAAGAAATGAAAGACAGGTAGAGAGAGAGAGAGAGAGAGAGAGAGAGAGAGAAGTTTTTTGAGAAAGAATATCAAGAGATAGAAATAGAGGAGGAATAGAGGGGGGGTTATATGAACAGGAAGACATGACATACATAAACGATTAATTGAGTCGACTATAAAATGGTTTGAATTGAAAGAACAACTGGGAATAGAAAAAAAATAATAATATAAGGCTCACACACATACAGCTCCACATATACACATGGATGAATTAAATATAAAAGTGAGTAAACACGAACCATCAACTGGTACTCAAGTCAAGCCCTTCGAAAAAAAGTTTAAGTCAACTCAATCAAAGGTAGTTGAGAATTTTTAGTAAGAGACTAAAAAAAGAGGGCCAACTGATTTTTTAGATGCTTTTTTTTCATGTATATATTATATAGCCCATATAGTACTTGTACAACGAATGAAATATCGAGTAAAAGAAGACATAGAGTGTTTTATAGAAAAAGAGAGAAAAAAAGTATACGAGTTGTAGTAATAGAAAGTAACTGCATGGATAGTGAAAGAGAGAGAAAAAAGTGAGCAGAGAAAAAAAAAGAAAAAGAGAAAGAAGCTCTCAGGTCTCAAGTCAGAAAGAGAATCGAGTGAAAATAAACAGGTAAACCTGAGGATAGTCAAACTCTATGACTGAAAGGTTAAGTGTATGTGACTTTTATCAAGGAACAAGGGTAAACAAACCGGGATTCGATTTAGTCTCGTTAAAAATTCATCATTTTCAAACCGTCCTCCTCCACTTCTACTCATCTCCTTCTCTTCCGTTCAACTTGCCAGCTCAATGCACATATTTGTCTCCCTATACTTTCTCCATATACAAAATCTCTTTATAGACAGTTAAAATACAAAAGGAGTTCTACGTTTTTTGTACAGTGTGATCCATACACAAAAATTTGGATCTAAAGTTGGCATGTATAATTTACCCTGAAAAAATAATTGTACAATAATTTAATTTTTATTTTTTGTATAAAATATGAATTTGGATGTCTAAAATATTTTATTTTATTAATTAAATTAATTTCAAAGAAAAAAGTTATTTGTTTGCATTTTTTAATAGAAATTGCCTTCAAATATTTTACAGTAAATTTATTAGAAAATTCTGCCAAAAAAATGAAATATTTTCAATAAAATTCCAAAAAATAAAATGATTGCGAACACTTCTCTCTCACCCTGTACACTTAAGACAGAACTGTAAGGATAGAGTTGTTCCTGTTCCTAACTCATTGACTTTCCCTTACACGAGAGAAAGATAGTTTTCTATGTAATATAATGGTTAGAGGAGTCTAAATATGTACATATATGGTTGAATAGAGGAAACTGAAGGTTTTTCTTCTCCTTTTCCCATACGAGAAGAGTTCAAGTCACTAAATACATTTATAGTTTCAAATACACAAGTCTAGAAATAGAATGGTCTCAAATCTTCCCCATTATTCCCTCCCTCTCTCTCTTTCTCTCTCTCTCTAGAAACTCTCATTGTGAGTATACACGAACCATCTATTTCTCTCATTTCCTTTAGACTTTCTCCATACGATTCCTCTCTCTCTCTCTATGCTTCTTCTTCCCATTTAACTTAAGCACAATGTAACTACATACATCCGCATCAAATCTATGCCAAAGTGGCCACGCTACTCTCAGACACGTTAACTGAATCTCTATTCCTCCTCCCCTTCATCTTCTTCCTCCATAGTCTACAACAAACTAACAACATTGTTCTTTTTTTTCTCTCTCCCATTTCTTCATTGGAAACTTGTTCCTTTTTTTCTTGAGACTCAGAGGAGGCCGATTCCATCACATGATTTTATTTTTTTTCTCTCTCCTCCAAATTGAATCTCTTTTCACATACAATTTCTACCTTACAGTCACACCGAAGGTTTTTTATTCATCCTATTCAATTTAAAAAAAAAGAAATGACTGTGACCAACAAAACTTTCACTATGTATATAATATATATGTATATATATATATGTATGTACAATGCATTATAAATGTAGAGCAGTGAATTTAAAGAGGAATCATATTTAAAGTAAAAAGTTGAACAAATATTTTTGTCTTTATGTTTGTGGAAAACAAAACTTTCTCTGTTGAAAATTTTGAAATGGACAAATATATAACATACATAGGGAATGTCAGAATATAGTTCATGTGTGTTGTTAATCGATATGGAAAGCTCCCTCCCTCTCCTACACTCTAAACATTAAAATTCCAGTTGAGGAATTTTATCGAGGATAGTAAACTACAAACTTGTACTTGAATCTCTCTCTCTCTCTCTCACTTTCTCCTTTGTATCGTACATAAAAGACAGAGAGAGAGAGAGGCCTCATAAAGTATTTGAAGGGAAATAAAGAGAGCATGTACATAATGCAATTTGAAAAATAGAGAGAGAGAGAGAGAGAGAGAGAAATAGAGCAGTGCTGAAGCCATGCAAAAATCAGGAGAGAGCGAGATTGAGAGAAACTTTTTGGCCCGCATTTTCTCTCTCTCTGAAAGACAGACAGACATAGAAAGAGAGAGAGAGAAAAACTAGTCATGAATCATTTAGTAAAGTCAAAAAAAAGTCAGTTTTATTCGTTTACAAGAGAGAAGGAGAGGGTAGCATATTACAGAGAGAAAAAGGGAAAATTTCCATTGCATCACATTACACAGACGATGAGAGCGTCGAAAGTTGAGTAGTGAAAGTCAGCCAACCAAGAGGGAAAGGAGAATCAAACAGAAAAGAGAAGAGTTGAGTCGACAATATATATATATATATACTACAAGACAATCAACAATACAACAGCTCCAATCATGATGCATTTACCATGTACCGTCACTTAACACCCTCCACTCTCTAGCACACTCGTTGACGATAATGAAAAGTGACGATCCCATCCCTCCCTCTTTTTCCCTCTTTTTTTAAAGTGTGCGTTACGCGTATTTACATCTTTTATTATTTGATTTTTTTTGGATGGAATGTATATATTACATGCTTTCGTGTTTGTACAGTGTGGAATTTAAGTGAAATAGAGATGTACCAAGAAAAAATAGAGGAAATGTTTTTTTTATTTTTTTCATTAAATTTTCTTTGTGTCTGAAATTAAATTTAGTGATTAAATTACACTGTCTAATTGTCTTTTTTAGAAAAAAAGAAGTAGGATTAACAATTGTATCAAATTGAATTGATTACTTTGAGTCTAATGAAAATCAAGAGATTTAAGTAATTTAAGTTACGATTCTTTTATTTTGATACAAAAAAGAAAAACTTTTTTTTTTAGTTTTTAATTTACTATGTCTCACATGTGGCATTCCAATTCACTTTGAACTTTGGATTTTGTAGTTTTATTGTGCAGACACATACAAAAAAACGTAACGTACAAAAAAACAAAGTCAATTATTTCAAAACACAAATGTTTGCCAATTCTTTGATCGTCTACATGTATTGTACTACAAAGTCTACAAACTATTTTGTATATGAAGAGAAATGAATGAATTTATTAAAGACTTTTTTTTAATTAATAGTTGATGACGTAAAATATGTGTAAATTAAAATACACATTAGGATAAAGAAAGAGAGAGAGAGAGAGAAAGTAGTAAAAGTAATTATTTTTCGCTTTATAAATTTCATTCCACTAAACTACATAAAACTTTACTTTCATTGACTTCTAATGAGTTTTTTAAAGGTCAAGGAGACATGAAAAATTGATAATCCGCCATTTTTCATAATAATAAATATCGTGAAAAAATTCTTTTTATTATTAAATGTAAAATATAAACAAAGTAAAAGTATGTGAATTTGCATTGGCATTCCAATTCATAATTTTAATTATAAAAAACATTCTTAAAATAAATAAAAGAAAATTACAACATATTTCACAATAAAAACAATTGACCTACAATTTAAAAAGAATTTAAAATTAATTAAATGATCATTTAAAATTAAAACAGTATTCATAAAAAAGGTTATCTAGAAGTCATTCTCATAAGGAAATAAATAGTAAATGAAGAGGATTAAAGTAAATAAAGTTAGCTAGTCTATATCCCATTTTCATGGTTGTATGCCCAATTTCCATGATTCTAACTATTTGGAGAGAGAGAGAGAGAGACAGTTGGACTTTGACTAGGGAGATATAAGAACTTGCATAGCTTTGACAGTGCCAAATGAAGCAGAAGGAGAAGCTCCCCAAAATGAGAGAGAGAGGAAGACATAACACACAATGCTTTTGTTCTTTTCTTGCCTTTTGTTGTCTCAAGTTCTATTTACATCCGTTTGTGCGTGTGCCGAATTGTTTGCCTTTGTTTGGTTGTCGTCTGACCATCACACTAACATCCATTCATTCCAACACTAAAAAAGTACAATGAAAAGTAGCTAAATTGCCCAAACACACTCTCATCCCTTTTTCTCCTCTTCTTCACACCACCCCAAAAAGTGGAATCAAACCAAGTTGCTCCATGCTGGGGAAAACTGGTTGGTTCATCAAACTTGAGTCAGTTTTAATTGCTCGGTCAGAGTAGAAAACCTTTTAGACTTTCACTTTCTCCAAGAGCATAATTAGTCACCATTTCCTTTCTCTCTCTCTCTCTCTCTTCATGAGAGAGTGAGCTTGAAATTAAATTTCTTTCAATGAACTATACCCCTCCTCCATATATATATATACGTGTATAGCCTTAGCCTTACACTTGATATTGCAAATAAGACATATAACCACACGTGAGTTCGTTTGTACCAATGCCAAATTGTTAGTTTGCGTTAACATCAAAAGCAGCTGCAGTTCCTCTTGTACACTTTTCCTTCTCTTTCTTTCACTTGAATTTTATGGCTAAAAGGGAGAAAACTTTCATCAGATTGATAACAATCAAAAGGCTCAACTTGGATCAGTCCAAAGTTAAATCTCAAGCACACAAACGCCAATTCAAAAAAAAAAATTTTGGCAGTATCCCTAGAGGTACTAGCACTAGCTAGTGAGAGAGAGAGAGACTCGTAAAATTTCTTTGTCAGCTGTTTGAGCTATTGGATTCATTATTGGTTCTTTTTTTGAAATTTATATTTAAATATTTCTTTTATTGCTTAGTCCCCTATTTAAAAAAAAGTTTTTATTTGCTCATAGTCATAACAGACTGTACAGTCAATACTGAATTATTTTATTTTTCAAAAAAGGAAAAAAAACATAAATTTAAATATTCCCTCTTTAAACAAAAGTCTTAACCTTTTAAATTTAAATCCTTTGTTTGACACTCAATCTCCAAAACAAGGGGAGGTGAAGATGGAAGAAATGGGGGAGTGAAAAGGGATTTATTTTTAAATATTGTATTTTAGATGGAAAATGTGGATAAAAAATAAGAGGCAATTGTTATTCTATACAAGCAAGACAATAGACAATACAAGTCAATAAACAACTCTATCCTTGATTCTCCCTCACTTTGTCAAAAGAGGGGAAAACGTCATGAAACAACAAAACTAAAAGAATACTTTGCTCTCTCTCTGCACGTGAATGCAGTAGAAGAGAAGGAGACAAGATAAAAATACGATGCCATAAATGAGCTTCATCCCGAAAATCCCGGCCAATGTTATCTCAACTGCACAAGTATTTAGGAAGCTAGAAAAAAGGAGGAGGAGAAGACAGAAGAAGAAGAAAAAAAGGGAAGAGAGCGAGAAGAATAAATAAATTTCTCTATCCATCTCGGTGACGCATATCAAAGCGGGTAATCTACTCAAATACACTAGATCTACTCTGACAGCCAAAATACGATATACAAATGCTAAGAATAGTAATCTTGTGTGAACTTGTAAGAATATTTTATGTAGACTATATCATCTTCCCTTTCTCTTTCTTTTTTATATTTTTTTTTCTTCTACTCAACTCGCCCTTTATCTTCAATTTATTTCTTGAATGTTAAATTCTCATAGTTAATTTTATTGTCTTAAAAAAAGAAATAAAAATATCCCATCTTTTTTCTACCTTTTAGACTATTTTAGATGTAAAAGTGACTACTTAATACAAATGTATTTTTTCTAAAAAACAGAATAAATTTTTGAATCCTTTTTTATATATAATACTAAATTTTTTTTAAAAATTTTCAAAAATATCATTGACATACGTGTACATACTTTGACATATGCATTTCCTAATAAAAATGTAGAGACAAATAAAAAAAAGAAATTATGTCAAATGTTGATAAATTAACTTTAAACGTCATGTTATAGTTATACGTACTCCCATATTAGACAAAAAAAGAGACATAATTTATTTATTTCATTCTTTAATTTTAAATATTCCAAGAATCTCTCTCTCTCTCAAAAAGATAATTTTTTCATAAAAATCATCCAACCATTCCCTCGTCCTTTGTAGTAATGTCACATGAAAAAATGTGGTTCATTCTCCATTCTTTAGTTTATTTCCCAGTACTAGTGGAAAAAACTCTATATAAAATAATTTGTTGAGTATAAAAACATTGTCAAAAAATAAAAATAAAAACAACTCACAATAAATTTCATAAGGTAAGACTAACGTACATTTAGAATGGAGAGAGTGTGTGTGTGTGTGAGTGGATCTCAAAATCCTTGTTTATACAATACAAATTACATGAGCATCTTTGTCTGGAAAAGAGGGGGGATAGGATTAGCATGTAAAATAATGTTATAACTTTCGAAACTAAACATGTTGTAATATGCATGTATACAAAAAATGTAGGCCCTACATTTCTAGCCTCAAGCTCTCTCTCTCTCTCTCTTCGTCGACTATAGTAGTCCAATTGGAGGGAGATCACTAGGGAAAACGTGGTAAAAAATGGGAAAAGTCAACAAGGAATTTTAACTGAAAAATGCATGGAGCATGGAATTATTATGGAACTTGCCATCCCTTCACTAGAAAAAGAACTAGAAAAATGTGCACTACTCATGAACTGAAGCTCATCTTTAGCCATGGAACCATTTTTATTCTTTATCTCTAACTGCATTATTTCTATGCAATAAAAAGGAACATGTTGTGTGTTCTCTAGTGCACCTCTTACACACTCCACATAGCCACCCTTCTTGTCCCTCCCCCTTCTCCTCAAAAAAAGGAGAAAAATGGGGGAAAAGGGGGAGGATTGAAAAAAAGAAAGAATATTAAATAATTTCTCTCGCCATGTGCTTTTGAGTGTACCCAAGTGAGATATTAAAGCTTATCAGGGAGACCATAACTAAAGTGTGTGATTTGCACTTGTGCTTGGAATTATGTACAAATTTCAATAGATTTCTCGCCACATTTTTTCGAGGCTTAAAAAACTTGTCTCTCTCTCTTACAATTTAAATTCTCACAAGAAAATGTTGTGTGAATAGGTATTATTATACATGAAGGAAAAGGGGGAAAAATAAGAAATTTTTATGATGAGCCTCGCTTCAACCAATTTAAATGGCTTTATCATAGTCTTAATGATACACTAGTAAAGTATAAAAATAAGGAGAGGGAGAATGCAAGTTTTTTTAAAAAGTTTTTTTTTCTGACAAAAGCCCTAAATTCCACCTGAACCGCTCATAAATCTACTTGGATTGCATAATCGGCACCGCATCCCCCATCCCGTCCATCCCAGTCGTGGCGTTTAAAGCTTCAAAAACAGAGACGAAAAAGAGAGAAAAAAATTGTGGTGCCTGTGATGCGGTCTTTTTTTTTACTCCGTAAGCCCACTCTCTCTCTCTCTCTCTCTCATTGCCAGCCTTGCTTATGCATTCAGTTTCAGTACACTTGTTTTATAGGACATGAAGGATGTGGAAGTCACTTACTTTTAATATAGTGCACGTAGCAGTTAATATGTGTAATGTAAGATGTAATGGGACTGTTCACATGTGGAGAGAGAGGCGAAATAGGAGAGAAGGGGGCCTTTACTCTCCAACGAGGACATGCACACAAGTCCATAAAGTATATTGACTTGGTAAAAAGACCGTTTGATTTACGACACGGCAGGTAAATCCCATCATCGTCATTCATGCAGCGCAAACTGGTGACTATATACATGGACGAGGCGGAGAATTTCATACTTTTTTTCCCCTCTCTCTCTCTCTTAACTACAAGTACGAGTATGTGGAAAAAGCCAACATCTGCACAAGCTTCCCAAGAAAATCACAAACGAATGAGAGAAAGAAGAAGAGATTACAACAAGTAGAACAGTTTGAAAGACAGAAAAAGTTTTTATATCTTTTTATTGTATATATACATATATATATATATAATTTGATATAAGGTAGACCAAGAGAGAAAAAAAAAAGAAATAAAATTTCTATTCCATCCTCCTTCCCCTTTTTTGCCATTTCAACCATTTAAGAGACTATTAATAAAAATAATAATAATCTGTCTGTTGAATATAATGTCCCACTTTAGGCAGACAAATGTATCAACTTAATTCAGTCTCTCCTCTTCTTCTTTTACTTGGAGAAGAGCGAGTGAAATAAAACTGAGAAAAGAGGCAGCTTTTTGAGACCCAAGAGAGAGAGAGAGGGAGAAAAGGTCTTAAAAGAAAATTGTAAAGAAAAAAATTGGAACAGTCATTCTTAAGAAAGGCACACTTTTTTTAACAGATACACAGTAAAAGAGTAAGAATAAGACAGAGGCGGAGAGATTTTAAAGAAAGATGAGAAAATTCCTGTGAAGGAAATGAAGTGTAAGTGTATCACTATTCATCATTTTCACTGCTTTCTCACAATGTGTATCCAGACACTTTGTCTCTTTTTTTGTAGCTTATTAGTTAAGGCAAAAAATATTCTAGAATGAATATACAATATGTACACCCTCCTCCTCCATTGCTAGGCGGCCAGGCAGGCGATTAAGCAAGAAGGCAATTTGTTATTGTTTTTTTTTCTCTCACAAGTTTAATTTTTGTTCCTCTCTCTCTCTCTCTTTTTTTAACTAGGCGAAAATCTTTACGAGAACACATAGAAAAAGCCACTTTTTAATTAAATAAGGGGGAAGGTATTTGAAAGAGAGAGAGAGTGTGTGTGTGTGTATCTGTATGGCTATGTGTAGTGTCACTGTCACAATTGTAGTGTCTCAAGTACTTACTGAGAACCCCAAAAGAGCCTTGGCTTGAGAGCCCTGGATTTTCTCTTTTCTATTTACCTTGGACGTTGTCTATGTATTTTTGTAAAATGTGTGTGTGTGTGTACATATATGTGTGTCTCTACTTTAAAATTCCTTTTTACACTCTTTTCTCTCTCTCTTGTCTTTGTTTGGTTTGGGGAAGGGAGGGAAATTACATATTAAATTTATATTATGGCCATACTGTCCTGTAAGTGTAGAGTCATTGTCGTTGTTTCCATGTTTTTAAAATAATTGCTACCCGGGTTATTCTAAACAATTCATTAAATTAGGTTACAGCGACTAATTTTGTGAATCCCATTCCCACTCTCATTTTCCAAATGAAGGAACAGATACTCAGTGGTAGTCAGTAGTGGTAGTGACAAAATACGGGTAGTAAATTGTTTCGGTTTTTTTTGTCATCATTATTTAATTTTTTTACAAAATATTTTCATTTAAATCTTCAGACTTTTTTTTGTATTATTTAATTAAATTATGATTATGAGATTTATATTAAGTATAATAGTTGGAGAAAGGAAGAAAATTTTCTTTATGAAAATAATTGTTGTTTATACAAAAAAAGATGAGGTCTTTTTTTAAAAAGTGGCGATGATGATGGTTGGAGGAAATGAAGTTTTTATTTAGAATATTGAAAATAATGTTAGAAAAGAGAAAGTTTAAAACTTACCGTAGAGGAGAATCTCCATTAGAATGAAGTAGAGGAGGCAAATCAAGCAGCTTCGCCTAGATTGCATTGTTCATCATTTACTTGAGAGACATGCGGAGATTACTTGAACACTTTTTTTTATTCTCTTTTTTTTGTAATTTATAAACTCTTCACTTGACTTTGTGACGAATCTGCTGAGCAGATAAGAAAAATCCCAACGACCTCATCAGTTCAACTTGTGCACCATTTCAAGTCGACTGTACCATGTAATTAATTTTCCTACTTCATCTAACTTCTATCTCTCTGACTTTCTCTTTTGTGTATGTAGGTTACCTATATACAATAAAGAAAGTACACATATAAAACACAAATTGTAATCCATCACATGTTTCTATAAATACTAAGATACACACAAACTTTCTCTTGTTTTTTATTTCAGCTTGTATTTTATTTCTCTCTGGCCTCTTTTAAATTAAAAATACATAGTCTACTTTCTCCCCTTTCATTTTATGTTAACATAAAAGACAGATCCGGCTCATGGTGACAAGCCAGTTTTAAGACAATTTTAAAGAATTTGAATGGGAAACCTTTTTTTATTTTTTTAATATTTAGACTTTTCTTTAAAAGATTTTTTTCTTTCTTTTTAAAATAAAATGTCTAAAATGTTTCTGTGTACAATTTGAAGCAAAAAATAAATTTAAAATTCTGCGTATGGTTTTTTTTTACTATTTGTTTATTTATTTAAAGAGTAGTCTTTACTGTCTCAAAAAGTCAGGTTTTTTTAACTGACTTTCACTTTTACGCAGAATATAAAAAGCACGTCCCATTTTAGATTTAAATAGACATGAAACATGAAAATGCGTAAAGTGATACTTGACAAGAATTTCACAAGAAGAAAAAAATTTTGTTTAGAAAAACCAAAAAATAAAAATATTTATGAAATATAATACAAGCTGAAAAGAAGAGACACCCCAAAATGGGAAAAAATAGTTTTGATTCTTTTGGACAAAAAAATCAAATGCAAGTTGACACGTAAAGATTTGACGTTAATCAAACATTAATTTGTGTTGTTTTCTGCTCTTTTCTAAAAGAGTCGTATCATGATTGGCAACTTACACAAGGGTAAAGGATAAAAAAAACAGGGCCACCGCTTACTCGTCACTGTCAATAGAAATGGTGCTGACGTTGAAGAAGAAACTCTTTTGGCTTTGGTTTTTTCCCCTATTCTCTCCAAAGAGAGACACAAAAAAGGGGGGAGAAAAAAATGGTTGGGGTTGTCTGTCACTCTCTCTTTTGAGAAAAAAACCCTTGCAAGTTTTGTTTCTCTATTTTGTACCAAACTGGTGGTACGTTAAAATTCTTATTTCAGCTCACTATTATCTTACACAAGTACAGTCCACACCAAGTTTACTAGTTACTATTTCACTTTTTCTGTTTTGTGTACTTGTACACACCACCAACAAGGGAAAACACAGAGGGAAAGTTCATAGAGGTAAATCTTGTATAGGAAGTTGATGGAGAATGAAGAAAATCTTTTTTTTTTTCTCTCTCGCTTTCACTACAAGCTACACATAGATTTTGATGTAGATTCCATGCTTATATATATTTTCTCGGAGAGAGAGAGAGGAAGAACAAGTTTATCTGTAGTTTGGCCCATGTAAGTTGAGAATAAAATTGTAGCAC
The DNA here is from genome assembly GCA_034700945.1 of Arrhopalites spinosus. Lineage (NCBI taxonomy): Eukaryota > Metazoa > Arthropoda > Collembola > Symphypleona > Arrhopalitidae > Arrhopalites > Arrhopalites spinosus. The sequence goes on along the minus strand of JAQIVZ010000835.1, from coordinate 34,894 downwards.
ACACTCTGTCTGCCGTCACTTGACACACAGCGGGAATAAACTTGCTCCTAAATCTTCCGTCACTCGGCTGATTGAGAAGTCTTTAGAATTCCTAGACGTTTTATGCTTTCACTGGGACTACTGTACTTTCTTCCTCCTCAACGACGTTGTCGACGACTCCATTGCTTTCTCCTTTTATTCCTCCTTTCTCGACAATTTTTCTACCCAAGTAGAAGCCCTTCCTTGCCTGTCTCTGAATATATATGTCTATTTGTGTACTCTTCAAGGCTTTGATGTGATGGCCCTCTTGTTGTATCTTCTCTCTTTTGATACGAGAGAGGAGAAAACTTTTTTTTTGTGTTTTCACCAAACTTTAACTTTCTCCACAAAATAAAATATATCTAGCTTATTTATACATTCATTTTTATCCCACAGTCAATTTTCCTTTTTCTTGCCGAAACTATTGAGAATATTTTTGGCAGGTGAATGTTATTTTTTTTCTTGTAAAAAATAAAATGTTTTCTTAAACTAACCAACTAAATATGTTTGACATTATGTCTCTTTTTTTGTGTATGACGATTATCTTGTAATGTGTAGACCGATGGACGATGACAATAAAAAAAAACCTTTTCTTCTCCTTTCTCTCTGTGTCTTGACAATTGTGATGAAAACCAGAAACACAGAACAAATACCAAGATAAAGAGAAAGGATTGACAGGAAACTGTGGGAGGATGAGGATGACTTTGAAGAAAGTCTCAACCTCAACAATAGATTTCTTTTTTTTTTTGTGTTCCCCTCCACTGAATTCTATTCCACTTGTATTGTCTGCCAATATTATGGAGGCGGATGGAAATATATACCGGGAGAGAGAGAGGAAGATGACAGATTTTATTTATATTTTCTTCTCAAATAGATCACAACTTGATCAATTGACAATCACGGATTTCCTCCCAAAAAGAAAACACACTATCCAGTAACTACTTTCTCCTTGTGTTTTTTTTACAAATACACAAAAAATGTATCTCACGACTCGTCAAATCCAGAGAGAAAGTTTTTAGGAACAATGGGAAGATATATTTTTGAAAAATTGGAGCACACACTTTTTTTTGGGTGAAGAACTTCAAAGTTAAAATTCAACAGTTTTGGAATATTTTTTCTCTTTTCTCCAGTAAATTAAATAATTCTTTCCCCGAAATTATCAATTATGTCAAACAAGACACACACCAGGCTCTCTCTCTCTATAAATTTGTGGGGAGAGTTTGTGTGTAGACAAACAATGTATTTAAGTTTTTTTTGTATGATATATATACGTTTTGTTACAAGATTTGCGCAACAGTTAAAACCCGGGATTTCTTTGTTCCACCATGAAGAGAGACACAGAGAGGAAAAAAAATATAATGCGGAGCGGGGACTTAAAGCTCAAGAAGAATGAGGATGAGAGTAGGAGTTGAATGAGTTGTACTATTTTTTTCTGTACAAAATTCCTTTCTTGTTTGTTTTGCGGCCGGCTGAGCAGGTTTTAAAAAAAGTGTATGTACATGTACAATACACTGTAGGAGAGCAATACAAGAGAGAGAGAGGGGGAGAGAGGAAACAGATAAAAGAGAAAATCTAAAGCTTGTAAATTCTTATTCCGAGATTCCGTTTGAGTATTTGTATTGCTCTTCAGGTTGTACTGCTTTTTCTCCCTTCCTTTTCCTTGTCTCTTCCCCCTTAGTTTGGTCTACATACAAATATATATAAGAGTACTAAGCTTCTCTCTTTTAAATTGAATACTACTTTTCTTTTTTTTGCAAGGCTTCTCCGATTTCTTCTAATTTTTTTTTTCTTCTTCTTCTTCCTCTTACGTGTACTTCTTACATATATTGTCTCTCTCTCTTCTTTTTCTATATTATTTAACTTAGCCGCTTACTCTGGTGCTTTGGTTGGTGTTCTGGATTGGAGTTGGATGAAAATTTTTGTGAATTTTTGTCCTTCTTTTTTTTCTCTTTACTTGATTCCAGTACTGTAGTTTACACTCGACTTAATTTGACTAATTACTCGAGAAATGTGATCTGAAGAATAGCACCCGAGTGATTTATTGACGAGACTTTGCCGCATAAATCTTTCAGCTTGGGCAACCGCACTCATGTACTTGGCTTATAGTCCTTAGAAAATTTTCTCTCTCTCTTTAAAGACGTGCACACCATGTACATACATGTACGTGTGTATATAGTTGTGTGTGTGTGTGTATTATATGTTTCTTTTTTTCTCTCTTTTTATTAGACACGCTTCCACAGGAACTTCACATACAAAGCGCACCAGTCACCAGCAGTCCTTGCAATTTAGCTTAGAAATGTGCATCCTCATCCGTCTTTTAAAGAGCAGCACAACTTTTGTCGTGATTCTCTTTTTTTTCTTTTTTTTCTCTGTGCTCTTTTTTTACACAAAAAGAAAAATCTTCTTTAGAAAATACAAAGTTAATAGAATGGGTTGTGTAAGGAAAATATCCATTTAAATATTTTCTTCAACAGTCTCAAAAAAAACCACATAAGCTTTTCTCAGAATGTTAAAATGTAAACTGGGAGGTTTTTTTCACTGCACAAATGCTATTTAGTAGAATTAAGATGGGGATAACACAGGTTTTTACGTCAACTTATATTATTATAAAATGTATTATTATTCCTTGTATATGATGCCACTTTGTGTCATTTTGTTCTGTGAAATCTTTTATCTTCAGACTGTCTCTCTCTCTCTTCAATTGGTATAGAGCTTAAGTCTCCTTCTAGTGAATGTAATGTTGATAGTGGATGAAGAGGAGAGAAATTCTTCTCATGTAAATTTTACACAATCTACAACTTTCACTTTCAACTCAACATGTTTTCTCTCTCTTGACATTTGATACTTCTCAAAAGAGAAGACTCCATCCATTTTGTCTCTCTTCCATACTTTCTCTTTTTTTTCTTCTTGTCTAGAAACAGGGCCAAGAAAGGCGTAGAAAATGTACACTCAGTGAAAGAGAACAATGAGAGAGAAAGTAAAAAGAGAGAGAGAGAGTTAATTTGTGACTTGACTACTTGGCGTAAGTGATGCGGAAGACCAAGTATGTATGTACGTTGTCTGTATGTACACGTCTGTAAGTGTACAAATTTTTTCTCAAAAAGACTTTTTGCCGAATTCACTTAAAACATTGGGAGAAAAAAAAACTTTAAGAAGATTTGGTCTAGTATATCTGTATAAGATGAAGTGATTATTGAGGTGTAATCCAAGGATTTCACTTTTTTAAATTGCTTGAGACTTTTGGATCAAGAATTTTCACTTCTTTTTTTAAACTTGTCATGGAACAAATGTTAGTTAGTTTTTTTTTACTTTTACTTTTTGGATAAAAGTACTTGTCAAATTTATCTTTGTTCGAGTTTTCTTTTTCTATATAAAAGGATATATGCACATTTAAACTTTTTCACATTATTTTGTATTTATGTGTTTGTGATGGTGAAGAGTCAAGAGAGAAAAAAAAGGATTCTTTTTTCAAAATCTTCCAACACACGAATAGTTATAGCACGATCACAGTAGCACGAGAGCGAAAAAATTCCTTCCTATTTAATACACAGAGGGACCAAAAAGTAGTTTTGAATAAAAAATTGTCAGTTCTTTTTCCGCTTTCCTTTTTTTTCCCTCGTTTGTTTGCAACTCAACCTCAACTCTTATTACTTTTGTGTCTCTTTTATTTTTGTATAAAAAAAGAGAGAAAGTTTATAATAGGGAGCAAAGTGGACTTTTTCAAAGTGAATTGAGACGAGGAGGAGAAAAAAAAATGTGGAGAGCGAATATGAGACCGATGAGTTGAACTCTGTTCCTCTATGTGAACTGGCTGGACGACGTGATCTGCAGTCGAAAAAATGTTTTCCTTTTTTTGCTCTCTCTCTCTTCGTAAGGATTCTCCTTTTTTGGCCTTTTTTCTCTCAGTGAAGGAATTGGAGCTGCAAATGTATGAGAGAGAGAGACTAAAAAGACTTGGACTTTGAATCCAAAATTCAGACGGGCCACAAGAGCACAAGAGCCGAAGCTGAACTAAAAGGATGGATAGGGAAGCAAAAGAGAGGAACGTAACGAATGGGACGTCTAGTAACTGCGCACTGAGCATCTTCAACCACACACATACACACAGCTTGTGTACTATTCTACCACACACACACAGACATAGTACCTCACTCACTCTCTCTCTCTCTCAATGTACGGAGTGTATAGGAAAGGGGCCAAATTTTCTATACCTATTTTTTGTGTCTACTCTTACCCTTAGAATCCTAGACTTTTAGAAAAACTAGAAGGATACAGGGGTCTCATTCTGCAGAGATAGAAGATAGAAGGAAAGATGTGAGTGAGAGCGTGGAGTGATGTGAGGCCTAATAAAGATTTTGGTTACATACTCAAATGTGTCTTTAACTTGGCTACACGCTAAAGCAAAGGCAAAGGCAATTACATAGGCAATGTTTATGCATACACTCCTTTTTTTCTCTCTCTCTCTCTCTTACACTCTCATTCAACACTACCAAACTAACCAATCTTCCAATGTTACGTAACATTTGAGAACACTTTCTCTCTATTTTTTTTCTCCTTCCACTTTTTTTTCTTGTTTAAGGAAAATAACAACATTTCTTTACTAACCACAAAATTTGAATGTCTCACGCTTTCACTCTGACCCATGGGAAACGTTAGTATGCAAACTGGGGTGAATGACAACCAACAAGAAAATTGTTATCATCAAAACTTGTTTACTTTCTCTCTACCTCTTTTCTTTTCTTACAATGCAACATGTTTATTATACACAACAATCTATCATTTATTTTAGTATAAAAAACTATTTTTCATTCTTTACAAACTCAATCGATAACTCCATTCAGTCTTTTTGTTTCTTTTTTTTTTGTTACAGTTCATTTTTAGTCTAGTCAAATTTATTTTGATATTTTTATTCTAGGAAATTTTTTCTATTTTTAACAGAATACTTTTGTAATAGTAAATAAAATTTATTTTTAAAATTGAGATTAAAATATTATTAAAAGATAAAAAAGAAAATTGTGTATTTATTATTATCTCGACCTCGTCCACAAATGATGACATAATGGTGTCCCATTTTTTGAGGGAGAAAGTCAAGGTTAAAACCAAAATAACATTAGAATTCAGCTCGTTGACTCATTCAAAGGAGGAAATTGTGTGGCCATGCTCGTATTAAATACACTTGAAGATGCGCCTGTCCTGAATATTGTTGACATGGGATTTTATATATTCATGTAGGCAAGTTAAAAAGGAACTAAGGTATACATATACATATATATACATATATGTTTCAAATTGTAAATAAACAACATGAAACCCAACTTTCCCTTGCATTAAAATTGCATTTATGTACTATTACATGCTTTCACTTTCTTTTTAAACATTTTGTCCCCTCTAAAAAGTACAATGCAATGCACTGCATCCCTTTTCTCTGAGACAGTATTTGCATCTCCTTCCACAACACAAAGAAAGAGAGAGAGAGAGAGAAAGTTAGTTTGGATGAGTCAACTGCAACGTTGACAGTGAAAGTACAAGCTAGAGAAAGTCATAGGACTGTGCAAATACTTTAGGCAAATTGTGTATTAAAATAAGGTTATCTCCTCGTAAATTTAGATTAGAATTGAATATGCAAAGAAGACTCACAAAAAAAGAGGAAGGAGATTCTCAAGATGGAGAGAAAGGAAGGAACGGGGGAGGATAAAAAAGAAGGGAGGCATGACAGAAACAGGGAGATCTTGTTGGATATCATGTTGCAAAAAAAAGATCCAGAAACAGAGTTGAGACTTTCTACATTTTTTTGATGTATATCTGTAGTTCGTACTTTCTCTCCTAAAAATTGTTATATGTACAAGAGAAAAAAAGATAATACAAAAAAAGTATAAGCTATGCATCCTCATATCTGGAATAATGGAAGTCTGATACAGGGATGGAATAAGTGTAAGTGTAGTCGTAACAGTAACATTGAAATCGATTGGGTCTTATAATCCGAGAGTATGTAAGTAGAATAAAAGTATGTATGTGACATAGTGTGTGACATGATGACATTATTGTGAAGCTTCTTTCCGCATCACTTTCTTCAACTTCCGTTCGAGTGGACCGGTCCTTCTATTCAAATCCCCATCAGATCCGCTCCCATGAGAATCAAGACATCGATACGATATTTTTAGAGAGAGAGAGGGAAGGGGGGGCGGAGAAAAACTACTTGCGGGTTTTTTTGTTTAACGCCACTAACTTATATTCAACATTTCAAGTGGACAGAATATGATATCATCTCCTCTGTCTCCCTCTCTATCTCAAGACCACTCACAACCATCTTTCTTTACAGACTGTACAGACTTTATTTTCCATATAAAGACTTTCTCCTTAAACTATTTTATATATTACACACACATGTAAAACATATGTTTTCACTGTATAAAACATAATACATTCTCCTTGTACTTGTACTTTCTACATCCAACGCGAACGTTATTAAGCACAACGAGCTTTATTTTTTTCAAAAATAAAAATAGGCTCAACATGAACAACATGGCTGGAGTGAAGCCATCCCAAGAAAAAGAGAAAGTCCAGTAGAGAGTAGAGTGGTCACTAGTGCAGTGAAGAAAAGGGTGGTGGTGGGGGATAGGGGAAAATAAAAAATGTTGTGGAAGTAAAAAAAAGGAGGAAAATGGTAATTGAAGCTTGGCATAGTTGATCTTATCTGTTTTGGTTATGTCGGCACATCTTCTGGGTTGGTTCTGGGGTATAAGAAAAATGTCTGGTAGAATATTGTTTTCATTTTGTACATGACAGTCCTTGCGGTGAATGCCGTCTTGGACATGTTCTATCATAAAATATATTATATATGATGGTCATGTACGAGAGAGAGAGATTTTCTATCTTTTGCCATGTGTACAAATATGTGCCGTACATAAAGAGGAGAGTGAGTAAAACTATGTAGAGTAAAGTGCTTATTGTAGCATCCATGCATTTAAGTTCATGTTTGCCTTTGCCTACAAGTTGCCAAAGTAATTTAGTCTGTGGTTTGTGGTACATAGGGAGCAAAGGCATGTATGTACTACATAAAAGTGAAGTACATAGAGAGAGAGAGAGAGAGATTTTGTGAAATTTCATTTCATCAGCCAAGTATGGACATGATACGTGTAGCATTATTGCTTTACATTATGTTATGGATGATTCAATGCAAGCCTATGGCCGATTCTCCTTTGCTTTCTCAACAAAGATTATGACGAGAAACTCATTTTCTTCAACATCCCAAAATGCACTTGTCCCAAAACTTTTTACACACTACACTTTAATATACACTCAACTACACTCTTCACCCAAATTGTACGGCTTGAGAGTAAAAGTATAAAAAAAAAGAATTTTGTCTTCCAAGAGAAAATATCCTTTCTCTTTTTCTTTTCCCCAGTCTAACTCTTTGGCCACAGTTTTTTTTCTCTTGCTTTTTTTTGACAGCAAAACAAGACCCGGGTCTTCCTCTTCATGTTTATGTGCATACACTGCATTAGCTTTAACAACGACAATAGATTTTTATTAGCCTTCTTCTTATTATTTTGTCTTATTTCTTTATTTACTATCTCTCTCTCTCTCTCTCTCTCAACCCTCTTCCGTTTCTTTTTGGCAATATTTTTTGATGGATTGAGAATAATTTACAAAAAATGGAAAATTCAAACTTTCTCAATATTTTGTCATTTGACTTTCTCCACTTAATATGTGTGTATGAGGGGTATAAAAATAATGATAAAAAAAGGGAAGATGGTCAAAAGGGGGGAGATTGAAACTATTAGTTTGATGTTTTGGGATTGAAGAGAGAAAGGAAATTCAAGTCTATTATATCCATGGGATAACTGTCTTATGGGGAAAGTAGACACACGGGTTGGCTTTTATTTTGTTTGAAATTTCTTCTTCATGAGACTTTTCTCTCTACCATGAGCCAATCTATGGTCTTTGCCAATAGCCACGAATGACCAAAAAAAACCTACACTAAAGGAGAAAGTGAGACTCATCTTCTCTTTGATCCTTGACTACACATGTACAATATAAAATATATAGACAATACGTATAAGAATGTAGGAGGCGAGACTCTCACTCTGGTTTTTGGTTTCACTCTTATATACCAACACAACAAAACCAACTTGGCGCAGATGGTGATGAGAGAGAGAGAGAATGAGGGCAAGACACAACATCTTAGAGCTATTTAGTTACAGGAAACCGAAGCCCAATTCATCCCATAGTTCTCTCTCTCTAGCCGTCTCACAATTTACCAATTGGTAGTTCCCGGCAGATCTTTTGATGTGCATTTGTCTTGTATTTACGTGCCCGTCACCAACAGCAGCAGTTACCCACCATCACAATCTTCTCCGAAATGAATGAGAGGAGGGAAAGGGCGGGAGGGGGATATTTATACTCGGTGTGAAATTTCAGGAGGAATTCTCCAACAAAATTGTATCCACAAACATGGATAGGGGTACAGGGAGGGTAGAGGTAGAGGTGGTTAAGAATAGAATCTCTCTCAAATTAATTTACCTTCTACCTGTGAAATTGGAATAGAATATTATTATTGAAAATGTAATTATAATGTCTATACCTACAAAATGAAATATAAATCCTCCCTTCCTCTCTCTCAACATTAATGTTAAATGTAATACGGCTCATCTTTCCTCGTGTATCCTTTTGTGCTCTTTTCACCCTCACATATTATATACAAATATTATGACTAGTGGTCTCTCTCTCTCTTTTTGTGTGCTTCAACTGGAGGCTGCAAGGTCTATCCGTATCTGGTTGGGTTGTAAAAATCGTCAAACGTAATTTTATCGGAAACGAGTCATTTGGGAAAGGGAATGAGATTTTAGCCGTAAACTCCATCATAAAATCAAGAGCATAAAGTCCTTTCATTCACTCTCTCTCTCATGCCAGTACAAACACACAAGGATCACACAAACAAACTCGTCACTTTTTCTACACAATAGAAAATGCAATGTGTGGCCCCCAAAAAAAGGAGAGTGGGCCTCACAAGTCAGTTGAATGATGGTAACGGATGGCATGTAGGTAGAACAACCAACATTAAAGAAATGTGTCAGTCTTCTCAAAGTCAAAAGTCAGAGACAGGAGGGATTATGAGAAAATTCATAATTATTATACAGAGAGAGAGAGAGAGAGAGAGAGAGAGAGGTTGAGCTCATATTGTTCATTTTAATGGCCGTCAATGTTTCCAAGGAGTGGAACTCTCTTGAAATGTTGAGGAGAGCTATTAAATTATGGCACAAGCTATATTATTATACTCAAAAAAAGTATAGAAACAGAGATGAACTTGGCTCTCATACTTAAGGCACATATAGTACACGTACATGTGTAGAGACAGAGAGGGAAAAAAAATTGTTATGAAAGTTTCAAAGAAAATGAAGGAAATTTACACAATAACTTATAAATTATTTTCATACAAGAAATTCTTCTACATCTTCTCCTATAGTCTCTCCCATTAGGGACTTCTTCTGGGATGTGAGTTTTTTTTCTTGAAAAAAAACAAATTTAGAAGGAACCAAAAATGAACTACCTGAATGAAGAAGAAGTAAAAAGGAAATATTTGAGCCATAAGTTTTTGTATAATAAAGTTGGGATATTGGCGAAAAGCGATGGTTGAGTAAGTGTACATTGGCAATACGAGACGAAATAGGATTGAGAGAGAGAGAGAGAGAAAGACTGGCACTATTATTTTCTCAGAGAGTCGTTGAGATTGTCAAGAAATGTACATGCTGTGCCATTTAATATCGGACGGCTTGTGTAGGCAATTTATTATTCATGAGGTGCCCCCATAGCGTCTCTACCAAGGAAATTATGACCATAAAAAAGTACATAAAAATTTAATTGTTTTGGTTTGAGAGCCAAGAGAGAGAGAGGCACATGCTTATTTATTTTCCTTGTGATTTATGGAACGAGTCAAAATCCAATCTATCATCACCAGAATCTACTTGCAAGGAATTTCTAGAACAATCAATATTTTTGTTGACAATACAACAAGAGTCTCATGTAATTTGATAACATAATGGGTAATGCAATATGTGTATACAGAGATAGGTACTTTTTTGGAATTTTCTTTTTTTAAAAAAAACTAACTTTACTATGTAGCCAAAATGGTTCTCTCTCTTTAGTGAATTTTCTCTTGCCATTTGTTAGAATTCATGAGGTGGAATTTGAAGAATTTTTACAAGAAGAAAAAAAAATTCTTCAAAGGTAATAAGTGTATTTATTTGAAATGAGCTTGCAATTTTCGGATTTCACCGAACTCACTCTCGTGACTGAAATACGACCAATGTATTTTGCATTATGGATGCCAATGCTCTTTTTTTTTTCTCTCTCTCTCTCTCTTACTTTTTTTCCCTAAAGATTCAAAGATAGTGAAAGTGGTTTCAAGGCAGAGCCACATTTCCACAGAGAGAGAGAGAGAGAATGTTGGAAAGACGTCTGATTTTGATTCAGATATGGTCGAATGAGTGAGTGGAAGATTTGGCCTAGTTGAACGATATGGACGAGAGGATGCTCCATATCCAAGTCGAGCATCCTTCATATAGCTTAAATTAGCAAGTCATCTTGTGTGTTTGTGTGTATGGTGGAGACCCTACACCCAAAAAGGTGGAGAGACTAGGCTAGTACGGTTACCAGAAAAAAATTGCGACTCCTATAAAAATCTATACATATATATATGTACACACATAAAAAGGCATTATTGACATGAATAACTGACTTTTGGAAGAAATAAATTTGTTTTTATAGCGGTCCAATTCAAAAAAGATGCCCAACATCTCTACCATTCATCTATAGAGATGCGGAGGAGGAGTAAAAAATAAAAAAAAATTTTTTGGAGATGAACAACCAAAAAAATATGTACGACAAGTAAGAAAATGGGTGAAATGTATTCCATTGTACAGGAGCGAAAAACTCATATCACATTATCGTCATATGATATCCTACGTGTACCATCATGGGAAGAATGGGAAATGGGAGTAAACTATTTTTTTGTAAAAAAAAATCTAAAAAAAAAAATTTTACTTTATTTTTTATCAATATTATATTATACTACTTTACTTTTATTTTGAGGTCATACTCCAAAACTCCAACAAAAAAAATAAATTTGTTAATTTGACATGTGTATTTTAATATTTAACATAAACAAAAAATTTGTAAACAATAAGAATAAAGGAAACATGAATCAAAAAAATTTCCTTTTGTTTTTTTTTCTTTAGAAAAAAAGCTCTCGTGAAAAAAAGAATTTGACTTTATTAAAAAATATGACAAAAGAGAAAACTAAGTCAAACCGACATCAAAACCTTTTTTTGTGTGGTAGTCATGCATACATATTGAGCGTTAAATAGTTGACCATAGTTCCTAGCCACATTTAACACGGTAGAAAAGAGCGTAATTGTCAAAAAGTAGAGAGACAGATAGAGACGGAAAGAACATTGAAAGAATAAGAAAGGAAAAAGAGGAGGAGGGGGGTTACAAGAAAAAAGAAGAAAATTCAAGCAGGCGTTCAGACATTAATGAAAACCTTTCATGCGGAAGAGAAAAAACCTCACAAAAAATGATTTATGATTTAGTGAGCCCAGTTGGAGTATTCCTCCAACTCTGATGGTTAGTGGTGAAGAGAGAGAGAAAATGGAATTGAGTCCCCTCATGTACATAAATGATCCATTTGTAGCTATTGCATAGCTATGCTCACCCAACTTATATGCAAAAGGTGCATCAAACCTTACATTATATCTGAGGTACAAGAGAAAGAGAGAGAGAAAGTTATAAAAAGAAAGATAGAATAGGATTTTTAGGAATGGAGAAAGATGCCAAAATACATGTATATATACGTATATGTGCATGACATGAGCACGCACTCATACAGACACGGAAAGTTTTTTGAAAAGACAGAGAGAGGAAGAAATAAACGAAAAAAGGAGTGGATGGACTTCATGAATAACTAACTTGGAGGCAAAAGGGAAATCCTACTTGACAAAAATGATTTAATTAGACGATATTCCACTCTCTCTCTCTATCTTTATCTCTCAGTCTCAACTCTTGTCCTATTCTAACTCTCGTTTGAAAATTTTCTCTTTTCAGCCTGTCAGCAGAGCCGAAATACTAGCCCTTGGAAATATTTCACTTTCTCCTCCTCCTCTTGTCCTATCTCTTAATAGTTAAAATCCCTTTCATTTTCTTGTACCAATAGACTACAATATAGCCCAGTCTCAAAGATTGAAGGAAACTTATATTTCTTTATTCTGCCTCCATGCCCATCCTCTTGATTTTACATCTCTCTCTCTCTTGGAATAAAAATTAAAGTTGATGTATAGCTTTAGAGAGATTAAATAATAAGAAATTATATACTTGCTGTTAGTATTATAACTTATATCTGTAATATAACAAAAAAAACAGAACAAACTCATCAAGTCCACTTTTCTATTCTTTCTTGCCTGGGGTACTTTTCGGAGAAAGATCTCTAACCAAAAAAATTTTTCTTAACAACTTCAAATTCAAAATCGTCTTGTTCTATTAACATTAGTCGCCCAAGAGTTTTTTTTGTGTATTTATCAAAGCCAAAAACTTTTGTAACTGTATTTGTACATATACATAAATGTAATATTAGTTACATGGAACAAGTTTTTGAATCAGAGCTTTCTCTTTCTTTTTCCTTTCACTAGAGTTTGTCAAAGTGAATCTCAAAAATTTTCTAGGAAATATTGTATAGGGTGAAAACCACTTTGATAATATAAATATATAATTAATTTATAAGTATTATTGTAAGAAAATTTTATCCAAAAATGGGTATACCACCACCATGCAACCATCTTGGTGATCCCCAGGGGGCAAAGTGTTGGATGCATTGGAAGGACAGTTGAAGCTTTGGGCGGGAGTTGGAAGAGGAAATCTGATGGAAAATGATATAAATATAAATAATTACATGGATGCATTACCATGCAAAATTACTCCGTCCAATCTTTCTCCCTCTCTCTCTCTCTCTTACTTTCTCCCTCACTTTTCTCTGTGATGTGAAATGTACAAACTAAGTGTTTATGCAAGACAAGACAGTGGAGTATCAAAGGACTTGATCATTGAGTACAAAAGAGCGAAAATAGAACCCCCGGCTACTTTCTTCTTCCCTTTTTTCCTTAAAGAGAAAGAGAGGAACGTCCTCCAACTGAGTTTACCTAAAAAGATGGAGAAAGTCTTTGGTGAGATCTAAGAGAGTTTTAAGAGAGTTCTGTGTGTGTGTGTCTGTACAAAAAAGGAGAAGATAAGAGAGTTTGAAGGGACTTGAATTGTCTACACACACGATAGAATGTCTGTACTTAATGAATCGATTTGTATTCACGCTTTGGCCAGGCAATAGATTCAACGATTGGCCATTATAATGAACGACGTAAACTTTTACTTGCGAATAAAAATGATGAATTGAGACGAACCTACAGAATTTTTAGCAGTCTGACTTTTCTCTTATTTTTTACTGAGGGTGGCCCACCATTTTTTTAACAGGTCAAATTTCTCTCTCCTTTAAAAAGTGTACTTTTCACAAGTTTTTAATCAAATATTTTGACCTGGGCCATTCAGGTCAACTTTAATAAATTTGTCGAATGGTTCCCTTAATTTATTCATGGCTCAAATTATGTTGTAGAACAGCAATTCTCACTTCAAAAAAATCTGGGTAACATTACAAAACATTTCAAAATTTTTTAACAAATAACAAAAAAATAAATTTAAATTTTGTACTGAGACATGAAATGACCCCAATTAGATGGCTTTTTATTTAAACTGGTTTTTTGTTGTGGGTAGTCTAGATTAGGTTTAGGTTAAAAAATATAGTCTAAAATTTGGTGGGCCACCCTCAGTACTCCTTTTGAAACTCCCCTGCTCTACCTACTTATACCCCACTCTGGTTCTGGCTCCTTTCTTTTCTGTCGCTATGTCCTCTAACTTGCGCTCTTTTGTCTTGTTCCATCTTTGTCCTTTTCATCTCTTGTTGAAAATTCATTCTAAATTCTTTAAAGTACAGATAGACAGAGAGAAAGCTAAGGCTGACATAAGAATTACAAGGAATCTCCTAACATCAAGAAGAAGTTCAAGAGAGAAAGGATGACAAGAAGGAGAAAGAGCAAAAACAAAATTTTTTTAGTATATAAAAGAACAAGTTTAAGAAAGCAAGATGCTGGCTACTTGTCTCCTCCTCTTCATTTGCTCTACTTTTCAAGCTATCATATCAACTATCAAACTGTATAATCATATGACCCTCCATTCCTTTTGTCTTCTCTCCCTCCCTTTCACATGAAAACTCTTGTTGGAGTTGAAGCCCATATGAGGGAAAGGTTTAGTATAAAAAAAGATAGGGAAAAGGGACTTTCACTCTGTGTGTGTATATAATATATACAGAACATAAGAGAGAAGGATAACGGCGCATAGGGACGTGACATTTGGTCAATATGGAGCTCAGAGTCGTCCCTACTCCAGAACCTGGTCACTCTCTATTTTTCTCTCTGGGAGCTACAGTTATACGCACTTCACATGCCTTATTACTTCTTCTTGGGAACTGAAATGATGCACATGATACTATGATGACGCTGCTCTAGACGTTATTACAATTTTATTTATCTCTCTGTATTATTTTACTTTCTGTCCCTTTTTTCTCAAAACTTAAAGACAAACTCATAATGTATATTATCCCTCAGCTCACTCGTATCTGTACAAGGACCAAAAGACAAATCTCGAGTTTGTTTTCTTTTTTCTTTCTCTCTCTCTCTCTCTTATGTATAAAAGTTTCATTTGAATCCATCAAATTATTCCTTATTTTTATATCTAAACCGCTCATCTTTATATCCCATGCCAACAATCAAAGTCTTGTGCTTTCTCCATCCAATGATATCATTTTTTTTCTTACTAACTTTATTATCCTTCAAATTGACTCTCTCTCTCTCTCTTTTTTATACTTGTCTACGGGATGAGATACAAGAGATTTCATTTTAAGAGACGTCACTTATTTATTATTACTTTCTTTTTTGTCTATCTTCAAATTCCTTTTGAGTGTGGACATGAGAATTGAACTACATATGTATATATGTCTATGTGTATGGCCATTTAATTTATTTTCTAGTATTTCTAGAATTTTATGAGATTAAAAATGATTCAGTTCATTTTAACACCCATTATTTTTATGGAGAAAGTTTCCAAGTATTAATAGACAATTCGATGCATTTAAATTTGATAATGCCTCTGCTTTCTTTTTTTTTAAAAATACAACTAACGAGTACCAGGAAAGGACAGTCAAGAGGGGGTGAGGGGAAAGTTTTTTTTTTATGTGAACCTGGTGAACTGTATAAATAATTTTTAATTGGACTTGTGTAAGCAGTTCGTCCATCTTTATTTAATTACTCTTGCTGACTTGACACAAACAATCCATTCTCAAAACATTCATCTACATATTTTTAACATTCCAAGTACATCCTACGGAGAAAGTAAAGGATGTGTAAAAAAAACTAAAAAAAATGTCAGCCTGATTAGTTGCTTATTTACACTTGTTTCCACATGGCAGTTTTGAAACAAAATTCTTTGTTGTGCACTTTACAAATTCATTCCCAACTTGCCTTTTATCTCCCCCCTTAACATTTGTCATTTGTATTTCCAAGGCAAACCAAACAAAACATTTTTTTTGGTCTTTTCAAAGTCTCTAATATTGATTTTCCTAGAATTTCGAAGTCTTTTTACAAAACAAAGACAGAAAAAGGTGAACTGTGTACCTAGTCTAACTATTTATTTTAAATAATGAAAATGGCTACACGTGGCAGTGAACATTAGTTAAATTTACAATTGTCTTTCATCACCTCAACCATGACCTGTAGTTTGATGATGATGACCTGCAGACAATAAATTTCTGTAAAATAATAAATTTTACCGAGTTCAAATTATTGTTTTTTGAGACCACAAATAATTTAAAGTGACATTTTGTGTTTTTTAAAAAGCAATTAAAATTTTACAAAAGAGTTTTTGAAAATTGTAATGACATTGAAATTAACGTTAGATATTTATTTTGTAAAATCAGAAACCTGTTCACCTCATCAAAGGAAATTGGTTCCAAAGCCTCACAAGAGAGAAAGTTTGATGTGAGAGAAAGGCTGGGGGAGATTTTAAGGGATATTTTCTCTCCCCATGATTTTGTAGAGTTTTGAAGAAAATGAAGTAAAATGCAAGTTTTGATGGGAGGGAAGGTGGCAATGTGTCTGTTGGGAGTCGTTAGACTTTAGGATTTGATGATTTTATTGCTCTTCTAATTCAAAGTCTCTTCTGTCTACTTTAATGATATGATGGCTACTTTCTCTCTCTCTCACTTTCTCTTTTACTTAAAGCTTTAACAATAAATTTCACATACGTTTTATTTTATACAACTAGTTTAATTGTAATTCAACTAGTCTTAAACTACCATTTTTTTTGTTTAACATGTACTTAGTACAATGAATAAAAAACTGTTTTTTTTCTCTCTCTTTTCTAAAATCATTTCTTCACATTAAATTTCAAAAATTTAGACAGTTAATATTTTTGTTACATGGACAAAGAACATAATTACAAACTTTTAATTATTCCCCATCCGACTGTTAATGACACTATAAAACTTTTTGATTAAAGAGACAACAATTTTAAATCGAAGAATGAAGATGAAGAATGTTTTTTGAGGGGTGTTGAAATGTATGGAATTATTTTTGTCTAATTGCATTTTTCTTAGAAATTCACTACATCAAAAAGAATCAAAAAAGAAAGTTAAAAAGTGAAAGTTAAATTAAGTATGAAAAGATTGATTAAAAAAAATAATTTCTACTCACTTCAAATGGAAAGTAAAGACTAGAAGAAGACAAAGAAGAATTTAACTAATTATTATCATTCAAGTCTAGTCATAGTCATCTTAATATAATTAATTTAAAAAATCTCGCACAATTAATGCTTTCACTTGATTAAACATGATAAAACTTTTTTTCTTTTTTTTATAGAAAAAAATTAAAATGATACTCGTGTAAAACCAACTCTCAAAAAATTATTTTTAATAGTGGAGACTGAAAATTCTCTATTAGAGATATTAAGTATGAAGATGGTGATTAAGAAAGTATTTTTTAAAAAATTAATTATATTTATTAATTAAAGTGAGATGTAACAGATAAGAATGCATTTATTTTCTTCCATAATCTCACTTTCTCCTTCAAGTCTAGAGTCTACATTGAGAACATTCAGTTATGTAATATTAAAAGGTACGGTACATATTTAAATACATTTTATCTTGAGCCAAAAAAAATGTAAGGCACTATATTAATTCTTTTCCTGTTCCACATTCAAAATGGTGCACAAAACTCGTTGGCTAAAACGGATGTGGATGCGTGTCTACATCATTTACTCTATATTCTTCCACGTTGTCTTTTTTATTTAGTCAAGGAGAGAGTGAGAGAGAGAGAAGAGAAAGTTGGGCGTGAAAAACTTTTTCCTTGTCTTCCTCCACACTTAATTACGTACATATAAATTGCAGAGTGTTCTCTATTATTTAGAATTGAGCCTCCAATTCACAGTCCCCATTTCCCCTCTACAAATTCTTGTATTCTATCCCACTGCCATACATTCTAAGCAAGAGACATGACCAGTCTTGTTTTTTCCCACCAAATTAGTGTGTGTACTATATATATGTGTGTGTTTATCAGGGTAGATTTGATTGAAGAAGGAAATGCAAATTGTTGACCGATGGGATATTTATTGATTTTGGTAACAGTGGTTAAATATAATTTAAATGATGGTTTGGTTTTTGTGGGTTTTCTCTAGCTGGGTGCATTGTATTGTATTGGCTAGAAGAGATTTGAGTTTGTGTGTATGAGAGTAAAATATATATGTATTTTAATATAAAAGATGGGATGGTATTTGTAATGTCTAATGTAGTGAAGTAATTCACACGTGGAGACATGAAATGATCCAGGGTTTCAGTTCTTCCGTTATACTTTCTCTCTCTCTCTTACATGAAGGAAGTGTAAGGAAGAGAAAGAACGAGGAGCTAAGTTTTTGGTTTGGTTGAGGGTCTAGCCTCGTCGTTTTGGGTTGGTTGTTCGGTTGATAGCATTTGGTTGTATGTATGTACAATCTCATAGTACACACAAACGAGCGGATAATTCATTGCACGGTGTTGGGGGTAATTTACTAAGATTTATTAGCCGAGACACCAACAGACTCTCTCAGAGACCTCAACCAAGGCAAAGGAGGAGAAAAGACGCAAGACAACACAAGCTTCCAATACTAAATACAAATAAATTTTCTACTACGTCGACTATATGGCCACTGCTTCAAAATAGCCTTACCTTACCTTTCTCTCTCCCTCTTCCTTTTCTTTCTCTACGCACTTTTCTCTTTCTTTTTCTTTCTTCCTACTTTCCCCTATATATTCCTCTTACTTTGGCAAAAAAAAATATCACAATAGTCCAATCCCATTCTTCTTCTGAGGGTCTCTTCCTTCAATTCTTGTGTTCAATCGAACATTTTATCATGGTCAACATCCATTCTTTCCTCTTTTTTCATTCATTCTCTTTATACAAGTGTACATAACATGACAAAAGGTAAAAGTATGGACATCAAAAATATTGGTTAGCTTTTTAATGTTACAAATTCATTAAAAAACATTTAATTTCATATTGTTACATTTAAGTACTCCTTTTAAATGTAAAGAGAAATTGTTGGAAGACTAGAAAGAAGGAGATGGGATGGTTACATATGTTTTTTTTGTGAAATTTATTTCTCTCGATGGTATACTCCATAAAGTTAAAATCCCCGTCTTGTTAAATGAGTTACTCGCGCCACATGAAATGAGACCACGTCACCGCATCCCTGCACTAAATTACATCAGTTACGGTAGAGACTCTTAAAACCTCCACTAAGCTTCCCCAACCCGCCCATTTTCTTTGGAAACTGTGTGAACGATGAATCAATAGGTGTTACTTCAACTAACTTTCTAAATTATCCACACAAACATTTGCATAATCCAACATTGTATATGTATATACATATATATATATTTATATTGTGTACATGTATAGTTGAAATTCTAAGGTATTCAATTTTATTCGCCATCTTCTTCTTCTCTTTATTCAGAAAGTGGCTGGTCTTTCAGCCGGTTTTTAGAGCAAAACAGTAAAATAAAAATAAAAACAACTTTTTAGAGAAGAGAAAGAAATTTCTAATTTGAGTTTATTAAGTAAATTTTAAGATGTAGATTGATTCAAATACAAGACGTGAATGAATCTCCGTCTCCGGAGACAAGTACAAACAGGATACAAGTTACAAGGGTAGAGGGAGAGTCCCTCACAAAATTAATACATGTGTGTGAGTGTGTGTGTGCGCTGATTGGTGTGAATGTTGTTGGGTAGAAGCCTCTGGAAAGACCTTGAGTTAAGTGACTTGACTTTATCTTATTCTAAGCTAAATCTCATGGCTCAGAGTAAGAATAAAGTGTACAAAAATAAGATCATGAAATATACATAAGGAAAATATAGAATGAGAAAATATTCTGTAAATAACAATTTTCGAATAAATCTTCTGCCTCTATCCTACTCTTCATGCAACCCATCAGAAAGTGTTTTCAGAAAAGCATGAAATAAAACACAAAATATTTTCTAAGGGCAATTTTAAATGAAACTTTGTACTTTATGAGAAAATGACTATCTTTGCCTATGGACTATCAAAAAATGGCACTAAAACAGTTTCAAAAATATTTAAAAATTAGATTTTAAAGTCGACAGAATTAATTTTGAATTAATTATTTAGAAATTTTAAAGAGATTTATTAGAAATAATTACAAAATTAAATTAAAATAATTTTGTTTTGTAATTTTACCAAAACACAAAATGTTGTGTAAGATAATTGGCTCTCGTAAAATAAATTTGTTGAGGAGAGAAAAAAATATAAATTTTGGTACAAAATATCCAATGTATACGAAATAGTGTATAAAGACTCTTATTATTGATTCTCAGTGGTCTAATAAATTATTGCCCCCTGAACTGCATTATGTATGAGGTTTTTCCATTTCAAGAGGAAATTTTTTGACCTTGATTCCTAAAAAACCACCACCGTTTCATTTCAACGAGCCTGTGGCCATTGTATAAAAACAGAGACAGAAAAAACAAGCTAGAGCTAAAAACCCTCCCCATACTGTTCTTTACTTTGTAACGTAAACAGGACAGAGAGAGAGAATGAGAGCGCTCTCCATAATGTTTGAACGTCTCGTCGTCTCTCTTTCTCTCCCTCTCCAACAACAATCTACTCAATGGAAAATACATGTGACCCCAAAAAGGAAACTTTGACTATTGTTTTTCACATTCGTCCTTTCGACCGACACACACAGACATAGAGAGAGAGAGAGAGAGAGAGAAATGAAGTGAAAATACAATCGACCAGCTATGAGCTAGCCACCAAAAATAGAGTACATCTTCCATTTTCATCCTCATGCGGCCGCGGTCCTCTTGTACTTTAGTGTCTGTCTTGTATGTGTATTTGTGGTGTCCATCCGTTTGTTGTTGGGAAGAATGGAAAGTGTAAAAAAGACTGCATTGTCAAACTTGTGTCCTGGTTCTTTCACACCCTCAGAAAAAAAGATTGGAACGAAGTGAAGATCAAAGCAAGGGAAAGGAAGAGAGAAGAGCATTGAAAAAAAATCACTCTGTCTCTCTTTCTCATATACAAGAGAGAGAGAGAGAAAAACTACTCTAAGCTTTCTACATCATCTACTCTTCATCTCTAGATACAGACAGACACAACATTTTATCTCATTCACCTTACTTTCTATCTCATAACTTTCTAGCTTTAATATATGGCTAAACTCATATCCCAATATTTTATCAATATTATAATATTATATAATATAAGTTGTACATCTATAGACAATTTTCCGGGTAGTCTACTTTCTACTTAAATATTGTCTGTTTATCTCATGGAAGAGACGGCAGTTGCATCCAAGGATAAAAAAATATTACTTTATCTCTAGCAAAAAAAGAGGATGTTTAACATGTGAGACAAAAAATTGTTTTGGGTAGAAGTCTCTTTCTTTCTCTCTCTCTCTCTCTCTCTCTCTCTTGTATAGATTTGGCAATGTCAAATAACTTTGAATGATACGTATGTAATGTACATACATGGTATACTTTCACCATAGAAAGATGTACATTTTATCCATTGATAGATTTCAAAGAGTTTAACAAAAAAAAAGAATTTTGCTTGAGGCATGATGTAGGATGTCCTGGGATTGACGACGCGACAGAGAAGAAGAGAGAAGATGACGGTGGTGATTTCCAAGTCTTCAAACGACCCCGACTACTCTCTTCCTTCATGTAGATGGCCACCTGTGCATGTATTATGTATACTTTTCTTCCCCAGCCCTTTCATTTCCTCTTATCCTACACTAAATAGGGTTTCTAGATGGAGAAAGTCAATGCCAAAGCCGACACAAGCACAAAAAAGAAGCAAGTTGGAGCAAAAAAAAAGAGAAAGTACCTTGCAGAAATACGGAAGCCAATACATGAGAGTATTGTACACACACTTTTTTCCATTTCTTTTCCTTGCTTTCTCTGAGTACTTTCTACACGGTCTTTAGCTACTTACCGTAAATATACAGAGTACAAAAAATTGCATTTTGAATCCAAGAGAGATACATAGAGAGGAGAAAAAAACAGGAGAGAAACCTAAGGGGGGACAACATTTGCAGAAAAAGCAAAATAGTAAAGGCAGTAAACTTAAACTCAAGCAGGCCCAAACGCAACGTGTGGAGTTTTATTGCAGAAAAAAAGTAAAAGTAGACTTTCCAAAAGATAGCAATAGCAAAGTAGAATGCTTTTGCTTTTTCTATATACTTTTTCTCTATCTTCTCTGTATATCTCTAGTCTTGTTCACAACATAATATGACTCTCTCTCTCTTTTAGCCAACTTACTCTGTGTCCCATACACACTTTTCTGTCTCTCTCTCTCTCTTGTGTGTTTGTGTGCTAGTAAGTAGAGTGTACTCATGGACTGTTGTGCACAAATGGACAGGCTATACACATAACACTTTCTTCGTCTTGGTCCCCTTCTCCTCCTTTTCTTGAAAGCTCTGAAACTTGATTTTGTCTTTGTCTCTCTCTCTGTGGTCTCCCTTTCAACGTCAATTGAAATTCACCAGTGCACTATATGCAGACAAAAAGCATACTCACAGTCAACGGAACTCAAACTCACTCACTTTCTCTTTTCTACTTTTACTCTCTTTTCAAACAACGAGCATCTCTCTCTCTCTCTCTCTTTCCCTACCACCATGGTTTTGGTTTAACATGGGGAATGAGTGAAAGTGGAGGCAGAAGCAGAAGAGAGTGGAAAGTAAAAGAGAGACAGGGAAAAGTCCGCTTTTCTACGATACGAATATGATGATGAAACCGACTTTCCTGTATTGATTTTTCTCCCTGTTGATGTATAATTTTTGGCATGAATTCAATACTATTCTATCCCATCTCCTCTCAACCTCTCTTCCTATCTTGGTTGAGCATTGACTTTCTCTCTCTCTCTCACTTTCTCTCTGTATGTTTATGTATATACACAAAAAGGGAAAAGTATACATGGAGAATTTGTGTACATATTTAAATAGCTAAAATTTAAAAGTAGGTTCTCCATATTCACATACAATTCTATTTAGTTTCTCTACACCCCCTCAGTACATGTGAAGCATAGTAATTTACACCATAGACTTGATTCAGAGTTGTACAGGAAGCTGTAAATGTATCCAAAAAAAATTCTCTCTCTCTCTCTACTTTACTCTCCACATTTTACATAGACCATCCATCTCTCCGTACTTCTTCCCTTGATTTACAGAAACTGACAGCCTTTGTATTATTATCATTTCCGTCTCGTTCCAACTCAAAATTTGTCTCTGTAATATTTTTTCTTGTGTGTGTGAGGATGAGCAAGAGAAAGTAGTGTGAAGGAGGGAGAGTTTGCCATTTTGAAGATGATCCTATGGAATTTCTTTTGTCATTTTATGTATAGAAAATTTAAGGATACGTCCAAGTACATGACAATCCAATTTCTCTTTTTGGTTTTTGGTTGTCCCAATTGCTTTCACTTTCTCTCTCTCTCTCTCTCTTATACAAGGACTACTGTAGATAGACTCCATACTTTTAATTGTTTGTGGGGAAAGATTTTGGCTGAGTTTTCGTGTCAAGTTCAATGTTCTTGCTGTTAAGACGAGTGATGAGGTGAGGATGCAATTTTCTCTGGAATGTTCCAAGTGTATAGAAGACACACACACATGAAATTTTGCACACATAAAGAGAAAGAGAGAAAGATAGGGCTTTTCAGTTGGATTGTTCCAGGGTCGATCTGTCTGCGGTCTGCGGCTAGTCAATCAATTGCCAGACCTTTTCTCATCCACCCATGCGAAATAGAGCGGTTTCAACTACTACCTCTTTTCCCCTTTCTCTACTTTCTCTCCAAACGTGACGAGTTTTTACCCCATTTTATCCTCATCTATCGGCATTTTTTTACACGTTCAAAAAAATTCCATTCACAATCAATCCCAATTTCTTGATTGTAAAAAAAATGTACAAGTACTCAATTGACAATTTGGAAAACAACTTTCTCTTGTAAATATTTTACAAAAAAATAAAAGTACAACAAACAATTTTTTTTAAATAAAAAACTATCTTTACAAAATAATTCTTTAGAAAAAAATAGAAGAAGTAAAAGTATCTCAAAATATTTTCCCTATTTGTTGCAAAAAAAAAGAATCAATATTCAGTTGCTCCGCACTGTAAGGGTTTTTTTTATTTACAGGTACTTTATTTACTCTTTAAATTGTCTATATAGTTTACCTCTAGACTATATTGCCCTACTTCTTATTTTTTTCCCAAAAAAATAAAATAAAAACCTACAAAGTTTCAAGCCATACACACACATATATATAAATAGAAAAAAACAGTACACAACATTTTTTCGAGAAGAAAGTCAAGAGAGAAAGTCGTAAGAGAATACTTTGGATACAATCAATAAGGGTTTGACAGAAACAAAAAATATAAGTTTTTACACACAAGAAGAGAGTAGATAAACGAGCTTGGGTTTTTTTGAGGAGGAGGAGGAGGGGGGATCGTACCTATAAATAAATGGTTCTCCAAGAGGATATTAAGCGTTTATTCTACATCTAATGTCATTCAATGAATAAAATATGGAGGAGCGATGAAATACATGCAACCTAAAGTACGTTACGGCCATTCATGAATTTTACTCGAGTTTATTTCCTCTTTCTCTCTTCTAATACTCTTAGAAACCAAGAACCATCTGTGTGACGATATTCTTTTTCTTGATCCTAAAAACTCTCTAAAAAAACTCACCAAGTATATCTGTATTCTGTATGTACATATAAACTGTTTCATACTGTGTACATTATTCCCCACAGTTTAAAATTCTAATGCTAATATTGCCATAAAAAATTTCTCCCAGTTACATCCCTCGTACACATGTACACATTGTTCAAAAAAAGGGCGGCATTTTAAATTGAGGTGGAGGAGAGAAGGGGTAGAAACAAAGTGATAAAAAGGTGTAAAATTGCATGGCTTTTTATATCCATCATTTATACTATGCAATACATTATACTTTGTCTTCCATGGAATGGAGAAAGACTGGCAAAGGGAAATGGACAGAAAAAAGAGAAAACTGTTGAAATATTGTGTCATGTGAAGGAAGAACATGTAGAAAATATATTAGCCATATGGATCCGGTTCAACAAGACAAAAGAACAGAGAGACAGAGAGAGAGGAACGACGCCAAAGTTGAAAGTTTGTAAAGACCCCACAAAAATGTGTGTGGGTGTTCAAATCGAGAGAAAAGTGTTGAGCTAGAGAGAGAAAGAGAGAAGGACAGAATTTAATACAGTGGTCATGCGGTCTCTTTGTATTTCCAATTTTTAGGAGGTGAAGCTGTCCTCAGTCAATATCGACTAGTTTAAAGACTCTTTACGGGGGAGTAATTCTGGCTGCTTTCTCTCTCTCTCTATTTACAGCTGTGCTGTGGTTCAATGAGAGAGTTCAAGAGTAGTAGAAATAGATATGTACTCTTTGTCTATTTTGGGGAAATCTATTCCGTTTGGTGTTGAAGAGAGGGAGAAATGTTATATGGACAATATTTCTGGAGGCAAATACAGTTGGTAGTGGTCTCGGACCACGACCATTCTCTCATGGTACACATTCCATGTTCTCTATTATGGATAGGAAAGTAATACGTTTTATTTTGCATGAAAACATGTCTGATTTTAGAGAGAGAGAGAGAGAGAGAGAAAGTAAAAGAGTGTAAAATTCACATGGAAAGCAGCAGGAGGGGAGACACTAAGCCAGAGGAAGAAGAAATGTATGGCAGGGGTGAAATAAAGCCTGAGAGAGATGGAAAGCATGAAGAAGGAAGAGAGGACGGAAGGTAGATATGCACAGAGAGAGAGAGAGAGAAAGAGGAAAGAGAGAAAGCAGCAAGAGGTATGAAGTAGTCGTGTTGAGATAAACGAATGTTAGAGCTCTAAGGTTGTGTGAGATAGAGTCAGATTCAAGGCTTGGCTGTTAGCTTCGACTATAACAAAAAAAGGAAGAGTAAAAGAAGAGGAGGAGGAGGAGGGAGAGGAAGAAGAAAGAAAGGAAAAGTGCGAGTGGAGAAAGTAAGATGAGGATGGGCACTTTGAAAGCGTCCGATTTCACCAGTAGAAGACCAAAAGAAGAAGAGTCTCCATGCCTCCTTCTTTCTTCATGATTTATTATATGGGATGCTTGAACAGTTAGAAAATTTATGTCTCCGATATGCTCAACACTAAGAGTTCAGATATTCACTGTGTGGTCATACAGCTACATACATGTTACATGTATATGTACATGTATGTACATGCATGTACAGTAGTGCATGTACTTATCGGGTTGTCCGTATGTGTGACTATTTCTGTCTCTGTCTACACTGGTGCAATAGACTCCCATGGATTATGGCCAATGGAGTTTTTCTCTAGTCTATATGTTCACGCTTTCCCCAGTAAAAGGTATTAGTAATGTGTCGACTTCCTCAACTCACACTCCTATACTTTCTCTCTCTATCTTTTTCTTACAATCTTTGCCTTGTGTATATGAGAGAGAGAGACACAAGATAGTCATTTTACACTTGTCTTGTCTTTACTTTATCATGGTGAAAATTGTGGGGATGTATAAAATATATTTTTCATATAATAAAATATTGTCTATACCTCATCAATTCTATTATTATCTTTATGGACACCTCCAACATAATATACAACAATATGTATAGAGAGAACAAAATAGTCACTTTTTACTTGTAACTTGTACCCACTATTTTAACACATACTTTCTCCATTCTCCCAAACTCCCAAAGTAAGAGTTTGGGAACACTCACAATAAAATTTCAAAACTATCAAGAGTTTCTCTTTTTTAAGTACCACTGTCTCTAGCTGCCTCTGGCAGCCGCAGACTTTTTGTATAGAGAAAGTAAAAAAGCTATTCTTCCTTGTAATGTATATGTAATATTGTATATAATATATATATGAGTGTAATATATTTATGATGAATATTTCTGGCAAAGAATTCCCTACATAAGAAAGATTTTTGTTCCCTGTGAAACATTAAAAAATTTACAAGCTATTTCTCTAAATCCACAGCCATGTACCTCACCCACACACACTCACTCTCTCTCTCTCTCTCTCTTTCTCTTTGACTTTCTCCCTGTTAAAAGTTATCTGTGCAAGTATAATAAGTTTGTCTTGACATTGTTTCAACGTCAAGCTCAAGGAGAAAGTCCTCGTGTTCTCTCAAGAGTGATTTTTTTTTCTTGTCGTCTAGCCAATTTTCCTTGAGCATTCAGTGACCTAAGATAATGTAATATGAGGCTTCATGTTATGTCGTCTAATGTGTTTTATCACCATGTAAGTTTAACTAAGATTTTTTTTGTTTCTTTCTCTCTCTCTCTCTCTCTCTCTTCACTCCACTTGGTCATACTTTTTTTGTATGAGGAGTAAAGGAGAAAATGACAAATGGCGGGGAGAGGGAATTAAGCAACGCATAATACGTAATAAAATTTTAACCATCTCCGTGATTTTCCTCTTATAGAGTTTAGAGTCTATAGTGTGTGTTTTTGTAATAAAGAGTCGAGTTAACAACCAATTTTATACAAAGAGAGATTGGGGGATAGCATGATATAAGATGGAGCATGTAAGAATCGCCTATAATGGAGAATACATATTTGTCTACGCACTTTCTCTCTCTCTCTCTCTCTCTCTCTCTTGCCTGTATAGAGAAAGTGAGTATACTAACTCTTTGCAAAATATAACTGAATATTTATTGTGTGTCGGCGAGGCAGGCTGAAGACATGAACGGCAAATTTACGACGTATTTTTTTCTTCCTTCTCTTGTTAAGCTTTTCTTCGTAAATGCTTTTATACGTGGATGCATTGCATGCACGCTACTCTCTCTCTCAAAGTGAAACATATTACATGTACATATACAATATATTTTATATGGATGGAATATTCAATTTTTTCTATGTTATTTTCTCTTCCTCTCAAAAATCTATACCCACAAGAGAGGCATGTGAGTTATTAAATTTTGTCTGTTTTATATAACATGTACATACATACTTTCCCCTCAAAATTTATTATGTGTACACACACATCATAACAACTAAATGTTTTCCGTCAAAAAGTTAACACATTGATTTCATCCCATACCACACTAATAGGAGCGATGATGAGAAAATCAAATAAAAAATGTCAAAAATTAAATTCACTTGTTAGTAAATTCTTTAATTCATTTAATGTTTAAACCTTTTTAAATCAACTGTGAACTATAAAAAGTACTTCAATTTACAAGTCAAGTTGTTTTTTTTACATTAAATGCGAGTCTTTGCGTGATATCCATTGATGACCTTTTACAAAAAAGTAACTGACGTGAATTTAACTGAGTTTTTGATACAAAGAGGATTGTGAATTATACATGTGGACACGAAAAACGAATTCACAATGGTAAAAGTCAACTCTATACTTTATAGTATAGAGTACATGGAGAAAGTACAATTTTTGAATTAACTAAGAGTGTATACAAGAGAGAAAGGAGGGAAAAAAACTCACTTTGTAACCGCGCCTCTAGTTGTAAATCCACTATTGTACGTCCTTGTCATTCACAAGCCTTGTTGAAGTATTTATTGCCTTGCTGACCACCCAATATTCAAATGATAAGGGAGAAAAGAAAAAGTTTTCTTTTTTTTACTTTCTCTCCCCCATATTTATTCTCTCTTGCCCTACATTCAAACTACAATGTTTTGTAATATTTGATCACATAAAAATTTCTTTTTCCTCTTCTTTGATACTCTCTCTTTCTTTCTTTGTAGTGTACTAGTGTCCTTTCATCAAGTAAAATTTTATTTCTTCAAAAAGATATTTATTTACGTAACTACAAATGTTTAGCATCTTTCTATAGTACACATATACATATGTGTGTACAATGTATTATTAAATATACAGATAAATTACAAAAATTCAGTTATGTCATGACTCGTGAGTTAAAATATGTATGTACATTGTAGAGAGAAAAATATATTGTGGGTACAAATAAAATGAAGACAAGAATTCTCAATTAAATTTCTCAGTTGGAGTTTCACCACACAAAAGAGGAAGATAATTTATAAAATTAATTAATAATATTGACAGTAAACAATGGACAAGAAAATTTTAAATAAATTTCCACACACACTACACAAACTAGGACTCCATGACCTTCTCATCCTATCACATGTCAAACTCAAATGACTGGGGAAAAGTTTAATAAAGAAACCAAAAAGTTATAAAAATAGATAAAAATATCATCCATTCCTAAACAAAACCAAAGACAAAATAAGTAAGGGAGTAGTTGAAAATTATAATCAAAAAATGGAATCAAATTTCACAAAATTAAAATTCATGGGTGTACATATTTAAACCATAAATTAAGCTTGATTCCTCCCCTCCCCATTTCCTTGAAATGTGGAGGAAATCTGGGTCTTGTACCCCATTTTAATTTGTTCATAGGAAAAGATACAAGCTAGCCCTCATTTCCTATGTATTTAATTTACTTTTTTTTGATATATCTGTGGTGATGTGCAATGAATTATAATGTAAATGGGAAATATTAATTAGCTACACATAAAGAATACCTATACAAAAATTCCCACAGTCAACACTTTATAAAAACTAAAGAGAAAGCAAAGAAAGGAGGTAATGAAAATGTTATGATGTTGATGATGAAAAAACTTTTTTTTCTAAAGACTTTTTGAGTCGGCCATCACATCACAAACTTTGTGTACTTGAATACTTTTACGTGGTATTTGATAAATTAATCTGATCCCTTTTACTTATAAAATACAAAAACAGGAGAAAAAAAACCCACCATGGTCGTCATCAGAGTGACTGAGAGGCCGTATATGGATGGATGGATGATAGTCATTTGTGAATGAAGAGACTTGCATTCATTAGTGAGCTGATTGAGTTTTTGAATTGGAGGCTATTAATGTATAAATTCTGTTTTCACTTTCCCTATCTTTCTCCTTCAAAAAATACTTTCTCTTGTAGACTGTATCAAACTATGAACATTATTCATGGAAAGTCGTGCAAGGGATAGATTGCAAGTCTCTCAAGTACAGTCATGGAGTGTGCAATGACGGAGAGAATATCTGTACATGTACATACGTGTATATCCCTTTGAAACGACAAGACAGAGAGAGAGGGGAGGGGAGGGGAGAGTGAATAGAGAAAATGTCACAGAATGCACAACATGTCTTGGTGGTGACTTGTAACTGCCGTTTCAGGTATGTGGCTAACCTAAAATGCATAGAAATCGTTTGATTATACTTGAACGATAAGGCTTCACATAAATAGTCAAAGACTGAGAGACTCAAAAACTTTAGTCCTCCCCTCCCATTTAGACACATGCACATGTGTGTGCTCCCATTAAATGACAGGATGTGTGCGTCTACCATGAAACCTTTGTATTCCTTTACTGTACATTTCAAGTCATCCCCAATCCCTCCGTCAAAATGAATGTGCAACTTTTCTTACAAACTCAAAAAAAACTTTTTGACTCAATGCATTCCAATTCAGAGTCAAAATTTCTAATAGAACTTTGTCTAATTTACTGACAAATATTTTATTTAGTCATTCAAACCATTCTACATGAATGAGTATTTTAAGGTAAATTAATTTTTTTTGAATTTATTTCATTGATTAAATTTTTAATTTAATTTTCTTTGTACTTTCAATTTATATTAGTTGATAATGCATTTTAAAAAGCAATTTTTTGTATTGTAGATTTTTAGAGGCTCAGAAATAATAATTTTGTAAAATTTTTCTTTGGTAGGTCTGGTATGTGCTTGTAAAGCAAGTAAATATTAAAAAGTAAATTATGAAAAAATTATTTTTTGTTAAATTATTTTTTAAAATAAAAAAAACTGAAATGAAAAACCTTGTTTATGAAAATAAAGAGTGCCCCAAATTCCAATAAAATGGGGATACATGTACATATAACCCCTCACATAAATAGAGAGACAAAGTCTTTCTAAAATTCTTGTTGCGTGTCTTGACAAAATCTCTAATTGAAATGCGGGGGGAAAGGCTCATAGTAGTCTCTCTCTCTCTCTGTGCTTCTAGTTAGCTGATTAAATTTGATGATCGGAAATCTAATTTGCTACATCTTGTGTTCTAATCTAACACGTCACCAAGAAAACCTTGAAGCCTTGTGACAAAAGACGACAAAGACACGACAGTAAGACAGTTTCAACCTTCCTGATCCCAACTCCTAATTGCTTCTTATTAAATTTCAGCTATAAGTGTCATGCCAATCCTTCCTTCCTCCCTCCCATTGTCTAATAGCACGTCTACTGATACCATCCACAGCATGTCATGGGACATACAAGACGGATGTATTATTACGGGTTTCGATAATCCACACACAAAAAAAAGAATTTTCCACTAAATTTCTTTCATCTCACATGGATCATACATGGATATCTCATATTTGGTATGTCCCTTCAAAATTATTAATTTCCATTAATTTTTACAATTCATCTCACCAGAATTTCATCTTACTTGTTTATACATTTAATTTTTTTAAAAATGACTCCATCTTTTATTCTAGAGACCTCTTAATTAAATCGAGGATCAAGAATCAAGACTGAAGAGAGACATTTATCTTCCTTTATTTTCTTATTTTGGAAAGGGTGATGTGGCAGTTAAAATGTTGAAGGCATGAAGATACCAAGAAAATCTTTTTCTCTCTCTGGACCCTCCGCTGAAAAAAAGACTACAAAGTCTGAAATAGTAGAGAGAAAGAGAGAGCACCTTATGTGTAGATGTACATAGAAAAATATTGTATCTGTATATATATAGGATGTGAAGTAATAAGTGTGGACGAGTTATAAAAAGTATACAACAAATCATACGAGACAAGCGGGATGAAGTGTAGACACACAACATAAATCATATAACCATCAAAAATTCGAGAATCAAACAAACCATAAACATAAATTCTATACTTTTAGTCTTCCCTTCACTTTCTCGAACTTAAGTAAGAGAGAGAGAGTTTCCATATGATGAACCCCATGGTCCATTCACCTTACATATCTCTAAATATATGTATCGTTGACACAAACGGATTTGTATTCTTACTTTTTTTTACCAAAGATATAGATTACTTTTCCATTTCAACTAACATTCCTTACCCCTCCCTCATTTTTCCTAAAGTCAAGAACCAAAGAGAGAGAGAGAGAGAGACTATAGAGAAATTTTTATATAGAGAGAAAGGATTGAGTAGATGAAATGGAAATAAAAATTGTCCATGCATAGGTTTGAGGTTACATAGGAGTGATGGAGCACGTAGAATCTATAAGGTGTTGCACTCGTTGCCAATCGTTGCAGACATGGGCTATTCCCATGAACGTGACAGAAATGCCAACCCATCTATAATATTCATTACCGCTTCCATCCATCTAAATCCAAAGCGGGGCCCTTTCTCTCTCACCCCCTTTACCTTTTTACTATAGAAAAACTCTGCCCACTTTTCATTTATTTCCTCTGTCTCGAAAAGAACCGGAAATTTCTTCCTCTCAATTCCTTTACCCCAAACTACTCTTTATATAACGTCAATATCGATATGAATTAGTTTAATATCGAACCATTTCTACCTCCCCTCTCTCTCTCTCTCTTATTGTTAGAAGAGAACCATTCATTTTCCTTTGATAACTCACCTTTACATCTTTACCTCATTGTTCGGGAACAACAGGGAGACATTGAGGGAATTTAAATTATATTATAATACATTTAATTTAATTTATGTCATACATAAATATTTAAACTTAAATTACAGATATCAATGTATTGTACATCATTTTATTAATAATTTTTAATTTTCATCTTCTTTCCTTCCATCTCACAAAATATATAAAATTTTTAAACGAGCCAACAGTCAAAAGAATTTATTTTGAAATTCTCTCTATTTTTTCAAACTCTTTGATGATCACCTGGAGCATCGAAGGTGCTGGAGTTTTTTTTGAAAAAAATATTTTTTGTTGTTAAAAACATGAAAGGCTGTAAAGTTTAAAGTTTAATGATAAGTTAAAAGCATTGCAAAAGAGATGAGGAGGAGGGATGGGGAGTGGGGGGTAATAGTAATAATAAGAAAAGGCTCAAATGCGTCGGCTCATTATAATAGTAATGATGATAATAAGCGTGTGAAAGCATTCCTGTGATGCATTTTATTATGCAATCGTGAGCTCCATTATCATTTAACAAGGTCTTGTAACCATATGTACAAGACTGACGCTCTACTCGGCCGGGTTAATCAAAGGCACACTCTCTACAGACTTTGTGTATATCCCAGAATCCTCGTCCGGAATATTCTCTCTGTATTGTATAAAAGCCTGGTCATTTTTCAAACGAGTGTCACTCCACTCCGCCCTCAACTCCTCCAATTCTCTCTCCACTTGCCTATTTTGTCTCTCTCTCTACAGATACACACAGAGAGGAGAGGGAATGTTAATAATATTCTTGTATTTATTTATTTAAGACAAAATCTCATCTAGTTTTCTTTCAACGCCTATTTATACTTTGGTGGTCTTTTTTTTACCCATGAATTTTTAACTGTACATTTTACACTTTTAAGAATTATTCATAACAGCTAAATATAATTTTTTGACGTGATGGTACAAATACAATTCTCGTTTTCATGTATTTTATTGAAGGACTAATTTAAATTAGCATGTTAAATTATTAATTTAACATCTTAATTTAAAATTAACTATAGTTACCTATGCTAATTTTGATGATAGTGATAAAAATGCATGTGAATTATGCACAAAAGAGTGATGAACTACTTTAGATGAAACTACCTACATTTATATTAAAATGACTCAAAAGAAGAATTATTAGAGTTGGTCAGTTTTAATTTTGAATTAATAATAAAACATTTTCTGGTTGAAATATTAAAAGCTTTTTTATCTCGTCAAAGTTCTCACTGTAGAATTTAAAATGAGAGATTTGAAGTTGGTAGTTTTATTTATACAGTAAAACATAAACACATTTGTAGTGGCTACTACTAAAAAATTCTAGAATTGTAGTACAGTGCCACTTGCGCTGTTATTGCGGGGGCGATATGAGAATTTCTATGGAATCCGTATGTACGCACATGTGCTGCTCTCACTTACATGTGTTTCCCCGTGCAACACATGTGCGTACATACCGATTTCTATGGAAATTCTCACAGTGCCCCCGCAATAACAGCTCAAGTGGCACTGTAAAGTAGAAATCTCTTGAGAACGAAATATTGTTCAATGTAGACAACTCTTGTTTAAATTACAGTTCACTAAATTCTTGAATTTGTAATTTTATACTTTGTCCAGGTCGGAAAAACAAATAATGATGCAAATTTCATCATTTTGTTTATTTCCTTCAACTAGACTGCGCTTTTAGTTTTATCATTTCAAATTTTAGCCTCAATGCATTTTCAATTGCCTCTCTCAAGTGTAAATGATGTAGAGAATGCCCTTGTTAAAACAAAATTAATAAGAAACCACGACCTCGGATATATAAATTTTAATTAATTAAATTAATTCACCATTCTTTAAAATTCCAGTACGTACATTACATAAATGTACAAATGTACAAGAAGATGACTTTTAAAAAACAATAAGAAATATGGCTCACAACAAAGGTTAAAGTGAGGTAATGTAAATCATGATATGTGGAAATTTTTTTTTTTCTAGTGTAATTTTATTCCTTTCCAATTCTAACTGAAAGTAAAATTTTCCCGAAGTTCTTGGTATTCATGTTCAACTTATGGAAGCCAGAGGATATGGAGGAAGAGAGAGAGGGGGAAAAGCTTAGGAAATGCCAAAGAAGATGCATGTTCTCTCACACCAGACAAGTTTTCTCAGTTTCCTGGAAAACTTTGGTGCAGTCCCTACCCAATATGACTATACATCCTAGTGTCTAATGCTTCAAAGAAAAGAGTGGGTTGTGGGCAGGATTACCTTCTATGTAATTGCATGTACGAGTCTATGTGAATACGCATTATTCATAAAAGTTTTTGTTTCTACAAGTACTCTTCTTTTTCTTCTTCTTTTCCTACACGAGAGCGTGAAAGGCTCCTCAAAATGGACGTTCAATAAATTATTACACACATTCAACCCTGGAAAAAAAGTTGGGAACGAAACGAGGGTCAAAGTCTAGCTCAACTCCTTAACAATAACAACAAACATTTTATGAACAAAGTAAACTCAACACTATTTGCCAACATCATCATCATCACATACTTTTTTGTCTTTT